>JAGVSP010000746.1:0-67413 GCA_022494985.1 Micrasema minimum
ACAATTTTGCTAATTTCACTGGCAACATTAAATTTAATTCTTTTGGTCTACAGACATAATATTCAATATGGTCTTTATTTTTTATCAATATATTTCTTAAAGGGAGTCTAGCAAGTTATGGTAACATTAAGCTGTTTATGTGTATATCTTGTGTATGTGTACACCACGCCTGCCTATTTTACAAGGCATCAGGTTCTCGGCGTCCTGGTCGTCCAATGTTGACAATTCATCGGCAGTTTGTGTCGGAGCTGCGGGACGTGGATACACGGGTACTGGCGGCCGATCGCTTGGCCTGGAGGCAGTTTGTGGAATCCATATGCTCCATATAAGGACCGGATATAGTATGATGATAATGATGACGTGTATATCTGAAGGCAAATATTTTTTTTTTAATATGAAGGATGAATGTTCAAAGTAACCGGTTTTAAACGTTATATTTTTAACCGATTTTCGTGACGTTTTTATTTTCAGTCTAAAATAATAACGTCTATGAATATAGAAATTAACTGCGGTGGCTACTGGTTGGTCCTTCTGGTTACTGGATACTCCTACCCTCCCCCTGCTCCCAGCCCCTCCCCCAAGGCTATAAATTAGGGGGGGATTGGTACGTGATCAGTGACATAACACTGTTTTCTCAACATTTTTAATACCACCTTAAGTAAAAAATTTTTTTTTTTTTTTTTCCCCAACTAGAAATGAGGTAGAATTTTTTTCTTAATTCAGGAATATGGATATTCGAGCGTTTACATGGCTTATGACCTGTCATTGGCTGGGTTAAGTGGCCACTTTTATATACTATAACATTTCCCATTCCGCTTATTAGCGAATATCCACACTAAGCAACATTTTTGATTTTGTATATATGTTACGAATCGAGAATCATCAACCAGCGAGTAAAAAGCTCCATCTATGCATTGACATTGAAGTTAAGTATTTATTAGCAAATTACTTCATTTTTGTAATTAAGACTCTGAACGAGTTAAATTAAGTTCTAGTAATCACCTGCAGATGACCATGCAATTTATTTTACTTATATTTAGACCAGGGATTTCAATTTATTTGGCTTATATTTAGACTAAAAATTCTACCTCATCTCTGTAGGGATTTAATTTTTTTTTTAAATATATACCTACTCCCGTCTTGGGATAAAATCCAGATTTGTGTACAAGTATTGGAACACGCCCAAAATGTTGTAAAAAAATATTTATAATAATTTTGATTCTCCTTTATTAAACAAAGATAAGTGTACAACCGATAAATTATTTTTTTAACTTAGTATAATTTATCTAAAATGATAAGTTCGTGATTACAACAACCCTTTTTTAAACCGGGTGTAAAATAAATGACACAATATTAAGATTAACGCACATCATTGTAATCAAGAAATAAATTAGTACCTGGATAATTTGTTGGCAGACGCATTGTAAAAGTAATACAATGATTCAGACAGATTCAGATAGTCAAACAGTGCATTCTTTGATCGTTGAATTTATCGTCGAGCATTAAGTGTCCTTTTCGTTCTTTACGAGGAGCGTTCATGAATTTTACCTGACTTTTTTTTTCTTGTTGGCTATTATTTAATAAGAAAACTTTCATTGAATAATAATTATTTTAGGCTATGTAAACAAATATAAATAAACATTTACATGTGGAAAGTAATACCATGTTTTTTCTTAATTTTATCCGTACGGTTTTTACACGGTTTTATCTACACAGGAAGGCATTTCGGAATGTTTTCTGAACGTCCGACTCTGCCGGCGGTTAAAGAAATACTGAATACGCGTCTGTCGTAGGTGGAGGTTTTGGCGTAAGTGAAGTGTCATTCATTTTTTGGGTTCATTTCAAATCTAAGTAAATCAATGGTCGCGAGCCACCGTTTGAGGAGCGCAGTCGGGAGCCATTAATCATCCCAGTCAGTGTCACCGTATATCTCCTTACTGCTCTGTAATAATACTTCGTATCAGTCCAGACAGTTATAATAAGATTTAATGCGAAATATTCTGTGTATGACGTTATTAATATTAGCGGATCGGTGGTTTGAACCAGACTATGAGCAGTCGGTTATAATAGTACAACAACATTTTGAATGTATACAAGTACTTGTAGACAAATTACTGGATAAGACCCATGCTGGGCTGTTATCAGATATTATTGATATCCCAACAGAGACAGAGAAACTGGATATCAATAATATCTGATATCAGCCCAGCATGGGTATAATCCAGTAATTTGTCTACATGTACTTGTATGCATTCAAAATGTTGTTAAAAGATTTACTGGTTAAAAATATAAAGCAAACAAAAAATTGGAGAGACATCTTCTAGTAAGTAATAAAGCTCAGTAGAGCCTTACTTACACTAATAAAGATGATTTATAAAAATTGCTTAACAATCTTCTCAACAGATAGAAAATTTCGCACAGAAAATTTCAGCATAGAAAATTTCGGTAATGCGGAACAACGTAGACGAGTTCAATATATATCAGTTCCAAAACTTTGTCATATATATGGTTTCAGATGATGGGTGGAATGGGGAATGTTGTAGTACATCAAGTGGCCACTTAACCCAGCCAATGACAAGTCATTAGCCCTGTAAACGCCTAGATAACCCACATTCACTTCCAGAGTTTCTCTGCTTCTGTTGGGATATCAATAATATCGGTTATAATAGTGTTAAATGGGAGGTTACCGTGATACCAACTATACGCTGCCCTAGTTCTTGAATGCTCAATGAACCACCTTTTAAATTTAAATTTTGCAGGAAACTATAAGGTAGTTAATTTATATTTGAGAAAGTCTAACTTTACCCTATAGTTTCTTTTACCTTTTAGAAATTATAAGGGTGAAGATGATAATTTATATATTCGTTTATTTATGATCAACTGGAGCGTAATGGCTAAAACGCTGGACTCACAGTACGGAGGTTCCGGGTTCGATTCCCGGTGAGAACACAAAAATCAAAAGTGATTTTTCTTAAGCCTGGGTGTTTGTGACGATGTTTCCCTCTGTAAATGGGCCTCCTGGCCTGTTGAGGTGGTTAAAAAAAACTGATGAAGAAAAAAAAAAAAAATTAAAAGTATGCACATAGAAATATTTCACGTATAATTTTTTTATTTTTTACATTCTTATTTTTATTTTATTTAAAAAAATATATTTTCAAAAAATATTTTTTTATTTTACTAAGAAATACATAAAACACGTATACATTAGAAAAAATAAACAAAAATCCCACCAAGGCATAGCCTGTTTGTGGGTATACTGTGAAAGTCAATGTGAATGTGTTCACACTATTATGATTCCTTGGACTGACGCTGAAGCGTTAGACTGATCATCTTGTCACCATGAAGCAAATTATCAAGATTAGCCGCACTGGTGTATCAATTCAGTGCGGATAAGGGAGAGTTGTAGTAGTAGTACGCACATTTTTTATAGTTATTATATTATATCCGGTTATGAACATCACTATTTATACAAAACTATCAGTAGGCGGTACGAATGGTAATTACCTACGAATACGTGCGACGAACCGTTAATTTTCTCTGATCGTTAGTGATGTTAATACGATTCGTTAGTTACTGTTAATTTATAGTGCAGTGGAGAACTCATCGTACTGTAAACTTCTGTCCTAGTTTCGAATAATTTGCCGAAATCTAATAAAATATCTAACCGGGAATTGTGAAAAGGATTTAAATATTTTTTTCAACGTATATTTTAAATCTGGTTATTTTAATAGTAAATGGAGCAATGTATACTACAGTCACGATGAAATGGCACTAGAAACACAATATCAAGTTTCGCAATTGTGATGAAAAATTTTAGGGTGAAAATGCCCCGAGGAGGCGAAAAAGCTGTGTAAAATTAAATATTTATTTTATTTATTACATTACACATTTAATATAATCACAATAATGGGATGGCGACTCAATCAGTAGATACCAATGCCAATGATATGGCCCCGACTCACTAGATAGTCCGTATCGAGTCAGGGCATTGTAGTATTATACATAACACATTGTAGTACTAAACATAATTGAATATTTACATAATTAGTATAATAGAACCAAGTTTGGATTTCACAAATAGAATTTACAAAACAAAATTTTTGGGTACCAAATTTTAATAATTACATAGCTATATTTTTGCAGGCGTTTTCAATATATACACGACCCATTAGACTTATCCAACTAACGACACCGACCCTGTACTTGGAGAAGTCGGTTAATAATTTGGTTTGTGTGTCCATTTGGTTATATATCTTAGGTCCAATAAATGTGAAGTGGCGCTGCGCTAACGTTGTTTTTCTTTTAGGAAGTAAATAATTTATATTTGAGTCATGTTTTGTTGCGTTCTGCACTTGTCAATACTCCGAAATTTCACTAAGCATGACTTAACATATAATTGCCGAACTGTAAGTACCTTAGCATCAGCAAATAATTGCTCGGTTGGATATGTATACGGACGTGTCATGATTATTGACTAACAATGTTTCCATTTTCCCGTATCCGCACCTAATGGTGCATAGGGCACTGAATCAGTACACTAATTGCAGTTTATTTGAATAATTTATTACATAAAGAAAAGATGATCTGTCTTATGATTCAGAGCCAGTCCTAGACGAATGAAATTATTTATGTGAAAAATCACTAAATATTTCATGTTGACCCCGTCGGGAATCGAACCCACAACCTCATGCATGGTAGTTAATGCGATTTTTCACATAAAAATATTACGTGTTATATATTAAGGCGGCCTCCGTAGCGTAATGGCTAAGACGCTGGACTCACGATACGGAGGTTCCGAGTTCGATTCCCGGTGAGAACACAAAAATAAAAAGGGAATTTTCTCAAGCCTGGGTGTTTGTGACGTTGTTTTCCTCTGTAATTGGGCATCCTGGCCTGTTGCTAATGAAATTAACAAAATTGTTAAGGGGATAATTCCTGGACATTTGCAAAACAAATTAAAAAACAAGGACTCTTTTCATAAATATGCAACAAGAGGTTCAAAAAATATAAGATTAGAAAAGTAAAGAAAAACTAATTCACAGAATTATCTGATGCAAAAGGGCATTAAAATATATGAGGAGATTCCTGGTGATATAAGAAATGAACAAAATGTAAAGTTATGTAGGGTCAAATGTAAAAAATATATGTGTGAAAAATTATAATATATGTGTATTATATTATAACTATAGTGGTAGCGCATTTGGCTACCGTGCCTGAGGTCACGGGTTCGATTCCTGTACGGGGGTCAACATCAAATATTTATTTACATGAGTGATATCTTGGACTGGTACTGAAGCGTAAGACTGATCATCTTGCCTTAATGTAATAAAATGATCAAGATACATTGCACTTGGTGGGTACCAATGCAGTGCCCTATGCACCATTGGGTGCGGATAAGGGAAAGTAGTAGTAGAAATATTATAGCTAAATTGAAAAATGTTTAATGGTAGGATAAGAATAGTTGGGAAAAAATAAAATAAGTGTAATGTAATAATATTAGTCTATGTAAAAATTATATTGTACTAAATAAATATAATAATTATAAAAAATTAAAAAAATATTTCCAACTGACAGTGATTTTTTTTCTTGTTCCCAGGTACGGAGACATGGTTCCTGGCACCATAGCCGGGAAGATAGTGGGTGGCGTGTGCTCCCTCAGCGGAGTGCTTGTCATCGCCCTGCCAGTGCCTGTCATAGTCAGCAACTTCTCCAGGATCTACCACCAGAACCAGAGAGCTGACAAGAGGAAAGCGCAGAGGGTAAGTTATAATTTTAATTATTATGGATGATTTATATAGCGCCGTTTTCGTATAAATATACCTCAAGGGCGCTTCAAATATTGAATTAAATGGGAAATGAGTAGAAAATACAATTATCAAAATTAATCAAAAGATTTAGAGAACAAATGGGTCTTAAGTTTCTTTCGAAACATCACTTCACTCTCACAGTTGCGCACTTCCGGTGGGAGAGCATTCCAAGCCACAGGGCCCGCAACCGCAAAAGCGCGCTCCCCAAATTTTGTGCGCTGATTGCGGGTCGGTACTAAAACCCTGCCTATAGCTGTAGATGTAGCTTATCGAAGTGTTATGCTGGTCCATCTATCGTCATTCAATATCCGTATCCTATGTGGGTGGCTATGGTGGTGTAAAATAGGAGATTCTAGATCAGTGTTTCTTAACCGGGGCGCCATGCCAGCGCCCCTTGGTGGGCGTTTTGGAGGTCTGGGGGGGCGTTTTTTAATGTTTAACATTTAGGGGGCGCTGCAGAAGGTCGAGTGGGCATTGTATAAATGTAGAAAAAAAGCTTATATACGAGCTATGCACACTGATACATTTTCTTTAGGCGCTTTGATTTTTTAAGTTCTGTTAAATAAACTACACTTTCACGCGCAAAAAAATTAACTGAGGCATAATACTCAATATCATGGTTTTTTCTACCACCGTTTTTTAGTTATTCGTAGAAAATGAGAAAAAAGAGTTTCGTTATTAAACACTTTTTACGTATGTGTTTTTTTTTTTGAGTAGGAAATCCACTGTATAAAATACATGCAGGTATGTGCCTATATAAAGAAAAGCGCTCAATTTAAAATTTAAAGTTTTTTTAGGGGGGGGGGGGGGTTGGATAATGTTACCGTGGAAAAGGGGGCGATTCTTTCAATAGGGTTAAGAAACACTGTTCTAGATCCTACGTGACGTCACAGAGTCAGAACCCTCTATTTTACACTACAGGTTATCGGTAAGTAAAAATTATTCGATAATATTTTATATCCGCTTTCCATGACGATCATATGGACTTCACAAACTGCTTCCAAGCTAAGCGATCCTCCTAAATCAGGTCTAAGTCCCTTAGTTCCGGTTTAAACTAACTAACCATCACGCCATTTCCCTTATGGGGTAGGCAATGAAAGATGAAAGCCCCACCCTTTCCCTAGACTGCTTTAAAGATTATTGAGTCTTTTTTCAGTTCAGCCAACTCTACCGATTTTTTCAACAAGCTAAACCGCGATTTTAAGATTGTTAGTGTGATAAAAATACGGATGAATTTACGTAATGTACGCGAACAAATGCTTTCATTGCCCCTACCACTGTCTCGGCTTATGTATTATAATTGTCATTGTTTCCATCACCCAAACCAAACAGAGTCGGCCCAAATTAACAGTGGTAGGGATGTTAGTTTCTACCCCGATCATACTTTATTAGTAATTACAACCACCCGTGTAGAGACCGGTATCCCGCCTCGCCAGGCCCCCCATCCCAGACATCCACCCGTGCATCCGCGGTCAGGGTCTCAATGGAGGGGGGGTTAGGGAAAAGAGGGGAGGGGATAGGCAGAGAGGATAGAACGCCATACCATTCTGTTCTGGGACACTTTCCTCGCTTTTTTTACATTCTTCTACATCTTCTCATGCACACACGCCGATTATTCCGACTATCGCACGTCCTCTTTCTTGTTCTGATACTTTTTATTAGTTTTAGCATATTTAACTGGCTACGTTTTTAATCGTGTAACACATCTCGATGAACAAGCGGGAAACCAATGAATTGACGTCATATTTGTAGTCGATTTTGTGGAATAATATATTTTTATTATACCCACTGGATCCGCCACTATGAGACTCTCTGGTAACTTCGTCCGAACGAGTATCGGAATATGGAAGGACTTACCAGAGCTGGACTCAAGAAGGACCACCAGAAAGGGTGAAGTATCCTGGAATACTCTGGAAACACCACGTCAAACTGGCGCGGCGGGACACAAACCGAGGGGAGGGGGCACAGCACACTTTACTCACTTTCACCGTGGGGGTTTCGGGAATTGGTTTCTGGAAAGCTTGGAGATGGATGGCAAGTATGACAAAGAGATTTTGGTAAAAAAGAACGAAGGAAGATCAGGTATTGGAGTTCACGAGAAGGATGGATGTTGCTTTTCGAGACTGACGCGGTGTTGGAAATAGGTGACAAAAACGGAATGGAATGGATGATGGTAAGGAATAAATTTTGGAGGGAATCCGAACTACCTATCACCAGAGAGTAACATAAATGGCCAAACCACCCACATTTTTCGAGAAATTCTTATAAATTGTTATCAATACTACACCGTAATTAATATTATCAATAAAGAAAATTTAAAAAAATCTAATTTAAACAAGAATTTGTGCAATTTTTCTTAATCTACGGTACTTATGTAAGCTTTTACATTAGGAAAAAAATTAAAGCTTAGATTCAAAAGTCATATTAAACATTTGACTTCAAATATTTGATGTAGAGTGTAAATTCACCAGTTATCGGGTTGTACTACGAGTTTTGTTGCTCATCTCAAACATTGGAATCGAATAGAATTAATAATAAGGTACTTTTTAGAATCAGTAACTTTTATTATATTGGTTGCGACAAGGTAAAAATTTATCTCGGATACCATCGTCAAACCAATTTCATTCGAAGTTTGTCTCGTTCTCCCCAATGCGAAACGAATGCGGAAAAGAGAGATGGCATTATCATGCGAATGAAGGCGATAAACTACCACAGTCGGCGTTCGATATTTGAAAAATCATAGACAATAGCGAATGTAGATTGGCGAGTCATCATTCTTTTTCTCGAGATTCGAAAGAATTGGCGGGAAAAGAGACGTCTATAATGTTTTGTATCCTGGAGGTAAAACTGACCAATGTCAAAAATTCTGATGAACTTACGTGATGTACGCGAACAAATACTTTCATTGCCCCTACCACTGTCTCGGCTTATGTATTATAATTGTCATTGTTTCCATCACCCAAACCATCCAGAATCTTCCCAAATTAACAGCGATAGGGAAACGTTAGTTACTACCCCAATAATTATTTATTAGTAAGTACTAACACCCATATGGAGACCGAATACTGCCCACCCCATTTTATCACACTGACAATCTTTAAATCGCGGTTTAGCTTGTTGAAAAAATCTGTCGAGTTGTGCTGGACTGAAAAAAGACTCAATAGTCTTTAAAACAGTCTAGTGAAACGGTGGGGCTTTCATTGACCAATGTCAAAAATGTTCCAAGATCAGTTAATATTTAAAAATAATATTTTATTTTTAAATATATAAATAATAAGTCCAAATACTACACAAATCTCAAAAATATGTTTTAAGAAGCTGCTATTGAGAAATATAAACATGTTAGGTAAGGATTACGGTTCTTAGATGTTCAAAAAGATATTTTCATTTATTGAATTATATTATTTTAAAAAACATATTATGAAAACATACAAAGAAATTCATGTCTCTAAGCATTCAAATTATATTTTGATAATCTATTATTGTATAGATTTATTTTCTTATTAATTTATTTAAAATGTGTTTTTTTCAGTTATTGAACTGTATTACAATGAGACGTGTCCTCACTATTGAACTGTATTACAATGAGACGTGTCCTCACTGTTGAACTGTATTATAATGAGACATGTCCTCACTATTAAACTGTATTACAATAAGACGTGTCCTCACATTCGCACTTTTTCTTTCTTTCTTTCTTATCTTTTTCGTGTATTGGACTAGCATTAAAGCCTAAGACTGATAATTTTACGTTCATGCAATAAACAATCGAAATAGGTATATGCGCTGGTGGTACTACTATATATGCGGTACTTTAGCACCATTAGGTATTTATAAAGATATGAATTGATTCAAAATATTAACTTTCAAAATTATTTTTTTTTAAAACAAAAATTTAAGAATTTCGGCGTACGTCAGTTTTATCGGGGTGTTATTTTAACATCTATCCTATAAAAATACTTTTCGTAAACATAGTTTTTTTTACAGACAATGACGGGTAGTATTTTTATTGGGTTATTGATTCTCAAGATATAAAATTTCACCTTGCTAACTATCCTAACTTGTGATAAACAAGACTTTGAAACAGTCCTATAATAAAACTTATTATTTTTATGAATGTATTACTGTCTTCGAACAAGAATTCACTAGAAGGGGCATTTCTATACAAATTTTCTAAAAATATATGCCTCCTAGGCTTAATTTCATAACTAACTAACTAACCATCACGCCATTTCCCCGTCGGGGTAGGCAGAGAGGATAGAACGCCATACCACTCTGTCCTGACAGACTTCCTTTGCTTCCTCTACATTCATACATCTTCTCATGCACACACGCCGATTATTCCGACTTTTCACATGTCCACTTTCAAGTACTTGACGTACTTGGTTATGCCATGTCTTTCACGGCCTTCCGCGGCTTCTACATCCAGGCACACTTGCATTTAAACTTCTTTTAGCCGTTCTTTCATCACTCATTCGCTCCACATGACCAAACCATCGTAAGAGCCCTTTCTTAATTTTGTCGATAATGCTTATCTCAGCCTTGCACTCTGCTCTAATTTCGACATTTGTACACCTATCATACATAGTCTGACCACACATAGATCGCATTTCAACAGTATTCAGTCTACTTTCATCCTTATTTTTCCAACACCACGCTTCACTACCATACATAAGGGTTGGTACCAGAACTCCTTTGTGTACTGCCAATTTTGCTTCTTTTGATAAGTTCTTATTTGCCACTATCGATTACAATTTAATTTAATTTCATAACAACATTTATTATCAAATTCAACCGTCTAGAGACTCCAGCACTTGGGTCAATACACAAATCGTGTGATGTAGATGTCTAGTGATGACGTAGATGCCTATTGATGACGTAGTGAGTGACGAAGGAGGCAACTAGACACCTCAAAAACGGTAGTATTTTTTAAGTATGGAATGTCACTTCTCTGAAATTCTTTTTCGAATACATCACTACTTCTGCTTCTTTTATATAGTATATTTTAAATTAATGTAAATGTAGTATTTAAATTGTAATAATGTAAATTCACTTTGCTCCAATAACTTGTAAAATGACAATCCGAAATGTTCATTTTAGAAACATGTTTTTTTCAACATCAAAAGATTATTTTTTCTTGGTTTATTCTTGGGCGCGTCCCCCTAATGTGAAATGTTTTCGGTGTTGGCACATCAGTAATTGCTTAGCAACGGTTGCCTTATGGTTGTTCTAGGGTATTATACCTCTTCAAGTATTTAAATCCATATAAGACCATTCTTAGTGGAACTCCATACACTTCTATCTTCCTTGGGTACTTCGTTATAAGAAAACAAGATCGTAATAATTAAGTGCGAAAATAAAATGTAATTATTCAAAGTGCGGGTTCAGAATAGTCGTTTGAACTGTTAAAAATTTACCAGCCGTTATCATTTTAGGGGACGTTAAAAATGGGGAATAAGAGTAAAATGTAAAGAGCAATTTGCCGCCATTAAATTTAATATTTTAGAGCCACGCTTCAGAAGTTGTAGGTATAAATTTAATTAAAGCCTCAACAAAATGGCCGCACTTTATTTTAGGCACTTCTATGGAATAGAGAAATTAGGGATGACGATTTTCCGGACGGAAATTTGGTTTTTGGCAATTAGAACGCGAAAATTTAATTTTTGTCTTGATGTAAAGTTTCATGAGCATTATCATTCCATATCCGCTCCCTATGTGGAGCATATGGATTTTACAAACTGCCTCCAACCCGAGCGATTGGCTGCCAGTTCCCGAGCACCCTCCCAGGTCAGGTCCACGTCCCGCAGCTCTGATGCAAACCGCTGACGCCAGTAAATTTAAAATCTTAACTGTTAAATTATATCAGCACTAGGCTGCTTTATTTTATGTCTGATAATGACACTGAAAAGTAAAACTGCATCTTGCCTTCGTGTAGTAAATTATCATAAATGATTTGCTCTTTCTGTTTAAAGTATTAAAATCTATGTTTGATCGTTGTCAACTAACAAATTAAATTAGTACACGAGTGCCTGGTCGAGTTGCCCGTAGTAACGCACTATTTTACTGTAGCCAATCATCGACCAATTACAGTGCTAACTCACCGATACGAAGAATGCACGCACTGGCTAACAAGTATACTAGCAATATTGATGTTTTTAACACAAATCTAGTGCATTTTAGGTAACAGTGTCTGGATGCCATCTCTGGCGGAAATGAATAGCTACCTACTGTGTAATAATTTTAAAATGTCTATTTGTAAAAGCCCTATGGGCGTAAAAACAATAAAATAAATAAATAATACACGCACTTGGGTATCTATCTACCAATGCAGTGCCTTATGCACCGTTGGGTGCGGATGAGGGAAAGAATTAGTAGTATTCTTGTTCTCATGATTCAAGTTAACTTTTTAAAAGAAATGACGATAAAAATAAGAGCACATATTATGTTTTTAACAGAATATTTTTTCATTTTTTGATTCTATTTTATTTGATTTTGATCTTGTTTTTCTTCTTGTTTTTTGTTTTATGTATACCTACTGTATCAAAGATGATGCGAAATAAATGGATATTTTTATTATTATTATAAGAATCGGGGCAAGTAGTGAAACTTTTCACATTTTTTTTGTATTCCCGTTGTTTTTGCTGGCAATTAACAATACAAACGCATTGATTATTTAATGGCAACACTATAAATAGTCGCTAGGCCAGTAAACGTCATAGAGTCGCGCCGCATTGTTATTTTGCCGCCAAAAATAACACAGATCGGCACCGAATTCTTATTTTAAATCAAAATGCACGCATCTCATTGGCCATTGTATTGGGCGTCCGATTGATTCAAACCGATAATTTATCAATCAATAAATTGGCAATAGACTCCGGTCTTTGTTTTTATGACACGATGGGCGGCCGCACATTCGTATAGATGTAAAGATGACGTTTTAATTCGAATTAATTCGATTTTTTCAGTATAAAACGACTTGAAATGTGGCCCGGACCGTATCCGTACAAAACGATTTGAAAATCATTTTAAGCTAGCTTTATACGGGACAGTAAACTGTACAGTTTCTTGTGCAGTATGAAAACTGTCCCGTATAAAGAGAATACTGTACGGAAAACTGGATGGCCGACACGACGTTTGGCTGACATTTTTTATTTTTATTTTATTTTGTTACGGAACAATAACAGACAAAAGGATACTAAATATAATACAAAAAAAGATAAAAAATATACCTAGGTAGACCAATTGCCCTTTTAAATTGTTCACATCGTGCTTAATCGAATGACCAAAACACAATGTTTCTAAAAAATGTAAGGGTACATAATTTATTCATTATCAACTTTTTGACACATGACTGGAATTTCACTCTGTGTACATACTGTGCTGTTTTCTGAGACAAAGACACATCATTACAGTTTTAGCTGTTAATGTATTTCGTAACTAATCGGCGTTTTTACTGTAAAAATGCAGTTTTTTTTTTTTAGTTATTATTTATTAATATTATGTGTCATTTAAAAACGTAAAACACAAATAACATAAATACATTTAACAGATATATATACAATTTTAAAAAAAAATTGCACACACATTATTGCTTTTTGTCTTTTGACAACTGCATGACATTTTCACAACAACAAGTAGATTCTGACATACAAGATTTTTCAAAAAAAAAATAACATTACAAGACTCGGTCAGATATATAAGTTAATTATGACTAAGAAACGTGACAGTGCACAGTTTTTTTAACAACAAACTGTACAGTTTTCGAACAAAACTACAGCTATAAGATTTTTTGTTCGTATAAAGTCCGCTATAGATTTTATTTATTTATTTATTTATATAGTCATACATAACATTATACATTTATTTAGTACTTTAACTGTCTAACTAGGGTTGATACCCCGTTCTAAGACAGCCAAATATATGACTTTTTAGTTATAAATACATTTTCATGTTACAAGTTACAAATACAACATTTTTGGGAAAAAAAATAAAAAAACAAAACAGGATGATTATCACTGTAAAACACTTTGTAAAAACATGCTGGAAAACATATTTAAATTAATATTTCATATTGAACCCTACGGGAATCGAACTCGCAACCTCATGCATGGTAGCCAACTCGCTATCCAATACACATTACACCACGAAGCGGAAGTAAATACTGGAATCGAATCATTCCGTCAAAAAGAATGCTGTTTTGAAATTATGATCAAAAATATTTTACACCGTGTAACAAAACTCGATGTACAAGCGGGAAACCAGTGAATCTACATCATATTTGGAGTCGATTTTTTAGATTTTTTTTTTATTTGATGCATAGTTTTCGAGAAAATTAAGTAAGAAGTTGATTTTTTTATCGATATTTTTTTTAGCAAATTGTTATCAAATATTAATTTATATAGTCGAATTATTACTGTCAACAATGAAAACAAATTAAAAAACAGCTTAATTTTAAGAATTTTTTTAATCTGCGGTACTTCTAAAAACTTTTATGAGAAGAAAAAAAAAAAATTTCAAGCTGAGATTCAAAAGTCATATTACATATTTGACTTCAAATATGATGTAGATTCACTAGTTTTCGGGTTGTACTACGAGTTTTCTTACTCCATGTATATTACTTATTATAACCATGCAATTCTCGATTCGAATATCTTATTTATCAAAGTTTTAATAGAAATTATAAAATAATAAATGTTTTTTTTAAAGATTTCCAGCATCTAAAATTATCAAATATAATTTATTTGGTCAAATTAATACTGTCCACAATGAAAACAAAATAAAAAACAGCATTTTATTAAGAATTTGTGCAATTTTACTTAATCTGCGGTACTTAAGAAAACTTTAATGAGAAGAAAAAAAATTTTTTTCAAGCTCAGACTCAAAAGTCATATTACAAATTCGACTCCAAACATGATGTAGATTCACCAGTTTTCGTGTTGTACTACGAGTTTTCTTACTCCATGTATAGGTTTTAGTTTCTCGATCTTTTATGTTAAATGCTGGTTAAAAAATGTTTAGAAATTCTTTCTTTGACGAAAACAGTTTTATCTTGCGCTTAGATGTGTCATAACAAACGCCAAACGAAATCGATTTGATTTGTTCAGCTATTTCTAAACTTGATGAAACTTGTTTTTAATTTCACAATCCACATTTCACTTAGTCTCAAAATTTGTATGCTAACTAACTAACCATCAGGCCATTTCCCCGAAGAGGTAGGCAGAGAGGATAGAAGCACACCACTCTGTCCTGGCATACTTCTCATGCACGCACGTCAAATATTCCGACTTCTTACAAGCCCACTTTCAAGCACTTGTTTTACTTGATCATGCCATGTCTTTCTCGGCCTTCCTCGACTTCTACATCCAGGCACAGTCGCATTATATAGTTTTTTAGCCGTTCTTTCATCATCATCCATTCGCTCTACATGACCGAACCAACGTAAAAGACCTTTCTTAATTTTGTCGATAATGCTTATCTCAGCCTTGCACTCTGCTCTAATTTTGACATTTGTACACCTATCATACATAGTGTTACCACACATTCGCCTGAGAGATCGCATTTCAACTGCATTTAATCTACATTTATCCTTATTTTTCTCCATACTTCATACTTCGCTTCCATACATAAGGGTTGGTACCAGAACTCCATTATGCACTGCCAATTTAGCCACTTTTGATAAGCACTTATAAGATACGCACCATTAACTCTGTTACCGGCACTAACCCTCCTTTCAAATTAAAGTTTTAAAAATTATGTACAGAAAATTACGGGATTGAAAACTGTGCAGTTTCTTGTTCAGAAAACTGTAGTCTGTCAAAAGACACGCTAAATATATGCGTTTTTTAAGCGCTATCATGTTATTTTCGTATGTTTGCACACAGGAAATTGTTAACATGGCTAATAATGTAAATATGTTGTGTTTTGACGTGATAACGTCTAATAAATCGATGAACGCCGGCTGCACACACGAAAAAGCATGACTCATTGTCACGTTCCGCCTGATCCGAGTGTGCAAGCGAGAGCGCGGAACAAACGATAGAGAGGCACGATCGGCCTAGGCGTTCGGTTTGTGACGCATCTATCTCTCTTTCACTCCATCGGCCGATGCGTCCGAGTAGAAGGGAGACATCAGCAGCACACAAGCTACAAAGTGAAAGTGAAATTGTCATCACCAAAATGAAATGAAATCACCAAATTGTGCACTTCCAGACCAAGTAAATATGTTTTCGGTAGTACCAGACCGATCCTTAAAAAGGATATTTTAATTAAGTAACTAAATATTTGAATTAACCAGTGCAAAAAAAAAAAAATTTATGGATAAAATTGAAATTTTCAATTAATTTCTGTTTTGTATTGTACAAAATAATGATAATTCTGAAATAATAATTCAATTCAATTCATAAAAGTATGCTATTTTTCATTAATGTTTTCTTATGACGTTATCACGTAAAATTATCCGTAAACCGACTTAACAGACAACCAAAAGTTTTTATTTTTATAATTTTTTATTTTTATTTTATTTTATTAAAATAAACGGCACTCAGTGTCTTTTACATATTAAATATTCACAGCAAATACACGAAATCATAATATACATAAAAAATGTTAAAATAATCCAGCATCAAATAAACATTGCATTAAAACATTAAACTTTAGAACCCAAATTGTATGCACACCAATCGATACATTCGGCCTTGAAATAATTTAGAAGTGCATTAATTATAAAACAATAAACTTATAATTTGATTTAGGTACATTGTACCATATAAGTGAATATGAATCCATCGGTAAAAATTGTTTTACAATGTATTTTGTTGACAAATTACCCATAGTTTTGCGAGTGTAGAAAAACAGACAACCAAAAGTTTTTTACGTTTTTCAAAGCATTCAATACATCAATACATATAATTAAATTTGTTAGTTGACAACAATCAAACATAGATTTTAATACTTTGAACAGAAAGAGCAAATCATTTAATATTCTTCTATTTTCTAATGTTTGTATATTCAAAAAGTTATAATTTGTGTGTACAATGGGAATATTTAATTTAGATATAGAGGAAAAAAGGTGTGCTGCGGATGTTAAAAGGGCGGCATCTAGTTTTAACCGACACAAATAGTAAAAATTACTTTTCCTAAAGAATTACTTCATTGCAAAACACCCATAATGAAATATTAATACATCTCGTTATACGCTAGCTTTTAAATTCACAAAAACTTTAATTTTAATAATTAGCGCTTGCGATCGTGTGACGTCATTTGAAAGTTTAGAAGATAAAATAAAGTTAATCAGTATCAGGTTTCTAGAATTGTTCCATTTCTAGTAATAATTCAAATTACGTTTGAATTTCAAGTATGGAACGTGATCTCTTCGCGGGCAAACAGTTTCTAAAGTGGCGGTTGAATCACTCCCTGGTGATAAAACTGACCTAATTGCAAAATTATCCGTCCGTGATATGGCTAGCGCATTGGCCTACCATGCATGAGATCATGGGATCGATTCCCATAGAAAATATTTATTTCAATGAGGAAGGCCGAGAAAGACATGACATGATCAAGTAGGTACAACACATACTTGAAAGTGGTCATGTGAATAATAGGTCAGTAATAGCAGAAAGCAAGGGAAGTAATCCAGGGAAGAGTGGTGTGGTGTTCTATCCTCTCTGCCTACTGCCTATACATAATGGTTAGTTAGTTAGTCAAATAGATATCTGCATACGAATACTCGTGGTTTGTTTATAACATGTTTTTACGACAACGTTAAGTGATAAATTCAGTTTTATAAACTGCGATGTAGTTTACAACAAGTAGAATTTACGCAAATCGGTAACCATAGTTTATGTTTCATCTGAAGAACGGAATATGTTGAAAAATACAATGTGAAAAATTCCAATAACTATGAAAACTATAGGGTAGCGTCAGAGACGTTAATCTTAAGGCAAGATTAGATCCCGAAATAATTAAATAAATTTATTTACCGACACTTGAGCACATATTACACAATTTTTTTGTGCCTCTACTACTAACTAACTAGCTAACTAACCATCACGCCATTTCCCCGCAGGGGTTGGCAGAGAGGAAAGAACGCCATACCACTCTGTCCTGACATACTTCCTTTGCTTCCTCTACATTCATACATCTTCTCATGCAATACGCCGATTGTTCCGACTTTTCCCATGCCCACTTTTCGTACTTGATCATGTCATGTCTTTCTCGACCTTCCTCGGCTTCTACGTCCAGGTACACTTGCATTATAACTTCTTTTAGTCGCTCTTTCATCACTCATTCGCTCCACGCGACGAAACCATCGTAAAAGCCCTTTCTTAATTTTGTCGATAATGCTTATCTCAGCCTTGCACTCTGCTCTAATTTCGACATTTGTGCACCTATCATACATAGTCTTACCACACATAGATCGCATTTCAACAGCATTCAGTCTACTTTCATCCTTCTTTTTCCAACACCACGCTTCACTACCATACATAAGGGTTGCTTCTACTACTACTTTCCCTTAGCCGCACCCAATGGTGCATAGGGCACTGTGTCGGGGCACCAAGAGTAGTGTTTCTTAATCATTTTATTGCATGAAGGTTAGATGATCAGTCATACGCTTCAGAACCTCAAGGTATCAAGGATATCAGTAAATATGAATATGAAAATCCTAATGTAATTAATATTTTAATACAGACTTAAAAATCGTGAAAACGAATTTTAAACTAGCCAATAAAGTTATTTGATTACATGCAGATTCGACATTGTTCTTTGGGAAAGTCAGGACAGAAAACTGTACAGTTTCTTGTGCAGTTTGCAAACTGTCCCGAATACAGCGAAAACTGGGTGGAATATTAAATGGCCCAGGCGACGTTTAGCTGACTTGACAATCAATGATTTTTATGTAAACATTTAGGTAGATATAGATAAAATAAGATAAAAAAGAGGAACATATTTTCATTATTCGCCATATTAACAATTTCCTGTGTATGCAACACGATATTTAGTGTGTTTTTTGACAGACTGTACAGTTTTCTGAACAAAAAACTGTACAGTTTACTGTGCAGTTTTCTGAACAAAAAACTGTACAGTTTACTGTGCCGGTGCTCCTTTATGGATGCGAATCCTGGCACCTCACAAAAGCCCAGAATGCTCGCTTGACGAGCTTTGAGAATAAGTGCCTGAGAAGGATTCTAGGCATTAGGTGGTTTGACTTCATAACCAACGCTGAAGTTAGGGAACAGACGCAGCAACCTCCAATAACTGGAGTCGTGAAGATGCGGTGATGGACCTGGCTTGGGCATGTACTCCGGATGCCTTGGGATAGCCTGAACCCGAGCTGCCTCTTCTTTACGCCTGCAGGATCCCGCCGTCCCGGCAGACCGTCGATGACCATCCTACGGTTGTATTCGGCGGAGCTGATGGATGCGGGCTTGACGTGGGAGGAGACGAGAGAGCTGGGAGGGATCTAGTGATGTCCACATGCTCCACATAGGAGCGAACGTGGCAAAAGAAGAAGAAGATAAAGTGTGCATAACTCTATGGGAAATTTTAAAGTTGAAATAATAATTAACATTTTGGTAGCATCGCTAAGTAAGGTAGGTCCCTACTAAGAAAAATAATAATTAAAATCCCGTGCATTTGCGAACGGAATCCCGCAAACTGCGCGCTGCGGTGTGGACGCGGCACTATAAAGCTCTAAAGTAAACAAAATGGCGAATTTACTGCCGCCTGCTCGTAAAGTAATACGCGCGCAAGATCCCTGGAAACTGCGAAAATAATTAAACGGTAATTCGGCAGCCATTATTAATGTTTACAATGTATTTTATGTTTATCAATGGTAACTGAGCCACGGACTTTTAGCACGTGGCGTTTTTACTTTGTTCTTACTTGTATTTGTACCTTAACCCTTAACCTTTCTCAACTGGCTCTAGATTTGAAGTATTTTTTAAAGTAATTTTCGTCACTTAAATTTTTTTTTTTTTTTTTTCAATCCTAATTTTTATTTTCAAAATTCGCTTACCCAAAAACGTCATTATATTATGTTGGCACTAATGCGACGCATATGCGTGTTTCGATAGTGATTGAAAGAAAAAGTGAAAAGTGAAAGAAAAAGACACGAAGTGAAGTGCTTCCATCTTTCGACGTGAAACCGACCGGTCCCAACGTATACTGTCGAATCTGAAAAAACGCGATTTTAGTTTTATTGTTTTAAACTGTCCAATTCACATAATATTTTCAGGTGCTCAAAAAAATAAAAAATAATATTCGATTAAAAAACCCCCAAAATTTTATAGGAATTTTTTTTTTTTTTAGACTACCTAAAATATTAAGTAAATTGGACAGTTAAAAACAATAAAACGAATATCGCCTTTTTTCAGATTCGACAGTATACGTTGGGACCGTCGAAACGTTGGCTTCACTTTTTCATCGGGAATATAAAATTTCTAAGTTTAACTACTTATATCTTGCTTATTAATAATATTAAAAATTACCACACCCATCGTCTTGGGATTTTTCATTTCAATTAATTAATAAATAAGCCAGTGAAAAACTTTTGGTTGTCTGTAAAGTCGGTTTACGGACGATAATTTTACGAGATAACGTCATAAGAAAACATTGAAGAAAAATAGCCTACTTTTATGAATTGAATTGAATTATTATTACTGAATTATCATTATTTTGTATAATACAAAGCAGAAGTTAATTGAATTATTTTTTTCCATATATAAATTTTTTTTGCACTCGTTAATTTCAATTTCACTTTGTAGCTTGTGTGCTGCTGCTGTCTCCCTTCTACTCGGACGCATCGGCCGATGGAGTGAAAGAGAGATGGATGCGTCACAAACCGAACGCTTAGGCCGATCGTGCCTCTCTATCGCTTATTCCGCGCTCTCGATTGCACACTCGGCTCAGGCGGAACGTGATAATGAGTCATGCTTTTTCGTGTGTGCAGCCGGCGTTCATCGATTTATTAGACGTTATCACTTCAAAAAATCTGAATATCGCACCATGTATAAACGTATCCTATTAAAAGTCCTTATTTATTAAGAATTAACTGAGAAAACCACATTACAGATCACACCGACCGCCACGTTGCTGTCTAAGAAACGCGTTTTTATCTCTTTTCCATGTCAATTGATAAAATCACATTGATCCATGCCTTCACATTGACCTCCACCAGGAATCGAATCCGCGACTTGTATGGCAGCCCAACGTGTCATTCTAACCCTAAAGCCGTCACTTTCTTTCAAGGTTTAAGTTTAAACGAACACATTCCATAAATGGTGATTAAAAAAACCTTCATTTTTATTATATTCGAAAGAAGCAAATTGGCAGTCCACAACGGAGTTCTGGTACCAACCCTTATGTATGGTAGTGAAGCGTGGTGTTGGAAAAAGAAGGATGAAAGTAGACTGAATGCTGTTGAAATGCGATGTATGTGTGGTAAGACTATGTATGATAGGTGTACAAATGTCGAAATTAGAGCAGAGTGCAAGGCTGAGATAAGCATTATCGACAAAATTAAGAAAGGGCTTTTTAGATGGTTTGGTCATGTGGAGCGAATGAGTGATGAAAGAACGGCACAAAGAAGTTTAAATGCAAGTGTGCCTGGATGTAGAAGCCGCGGAAGGCCGAGAAAGACATGGCATGACCAAGTACGTCAAGTACTTGAAAGTGGACATGTGAAAAGTCGGAATAACCGGCGTATGTGCATGAGAAGATGTATGAATGTGGAGGAAGCAAGAGAAGTATGCCAGGACAGAGTGGTGTGGCGTTCTATCTCTCGGGGAAATGGCATGATGGTTAATTTGTTAGTTAGTTACAAAATTTAATCTATCTGAGAACAAGTGTCTGAGAAGGATACTATTAGGTGGTTTGACTTCATAACCAACGCTGTTCGGGAACGGACGCAGCAACCTCCAATAACTGGAGTCGTGAAGATGCGGCGACGGACCTGGCTCGAGCATGTACTCCGGATGCCTCGGGAGAGCCTGAGCCCGAGCTGCCTCTTCTTTACGCCTGTAGGATCCCGCCGTCCTGGTAGACTGTCAATGACCATCTTACGAATGTACTCGGCGGAGGTGATGGATGCTGGCCTGACGTGGTAGGAGGCGAGAGAGCTGTCTGGCGATAGGGCCTAATGTTGCTAATGAAATTAACCAAATTGTTAAAGGGATAATTCCAAGATATTTGCAAAACCAATGAAATAACAATGACTTTTTTATAAATATACAACAAGAGAAAACTAAGTCACAGAATTGTCTAATGTATAAGGGCATTAAAATGTATGAGGAGATTCCGGATGACATAAGAAATGAACCAATTTTTTTTTTATTCCATATAAACGGTACTCGGTACCTTTTACAATAATAAGTAAAATAATTAACGAAGTAAGACAATAATATTAAGATTACAATATGTATAATATTTTAAAAAAAGAATAATATTGATGATGCAACAATTACATTAAAATAATGTAAAGTTATTTAGGGTTAAATGTAAAAAATATTAGTATGGGTATTTTATTGTAGCTAAACATAAAAATGTAGAATGGTAGGTTTAGAATAGTTAGGAAAAAAAAATTAGTGTAATGTAATAATATTAGCCTATGTAAAAAAATTATATAGTACTGAATAAATATAATAATTAATTTTTTAAAAAAAAAGGGTCTCCTGGAGAGAACTAGTGATGTCCACATGCTCCACATAGGAGCGAACGTGGTGAACGAAGAAGATCTATCTAAATATTTTTATTTGTAGCGTCTCGTATTTTTTAGTCAAAGAAATCAATAATTTCGCTCTTCGACAAATCGTTACATAAAGATTTCATTTTTATCTCCGCAATGAGGCAAGACGGAGGAATCGAATTCAAAATTCAAATCCAGATTCCATTTGACAGGGAACACGCGATTCTCCCGCCCAAAACACGAAATCTCTGGCAGAGATTCAAAATTGGAATGAATCACGGCGCGTTCGAGTTCGCACTCCGATCTTGTAACGGTCATAATCGGCGATCAGTAATCAAGTGATCACCCGGAACGAATAAATGTCCGAACACTGCAGACAAAATATTTTTTAATGAGAGGGAGGTAGACCGTGATAATGGTAGGGATGGGAATAACCGATTTGAATTATCATATCCCGGCTCATAAATAATTCGTAATGGAAATAACCGATTATGAGGTATGAATCAGGTTGTAGTCTAGTGGTAGAGTCGAGAACTCCGGATTGGAATCTCTAGGTTAAAATCCCACTCCAACACAACTTGTTTCCTGCTTTCTGACACAGTTAATTCCGACTATAGTAGTCTCAAAATGTTAATATTTGAGAAACCATAAGAAGTTTTATTTAAAAAAATTGTCGCAGATTCGACGAAATTCGGATTGAATATAAAATATTTTTTCTAAATGTGGATTTTCACAACAAAAAAATCAGATTTATTTGATACCTAGGAATGGCGATGAAGCGGAAGACTGATAATCTTGCATTCATGTAATAAATTATCAAGATTAAATGCACAAGGAACCTTAGTAAAATACTAATGTAATACAGCAAAGTTTCTAAACCATAAATTTTGGATACCACAATAATAATGTATTGCAGTTATATCAAGAATAACGTATTGCAGTTACCTTATTCAACCAGGAATCATGAGGTTTTTATTTGGAATGGTAACAAGAATAGAACCGCTTGCTGGAATATTCGTAAGAGATTTTATTTCTTACACTATACATACGAAATTAAGATATTTGATATCAGTGTATACTAGGTGCTTCTTAAATAGGCAAAAAAAAATTTTTTTTTTAAATTGATGTGCGTCACCCTTTTATTCTGTTCTAAGGCGCAAAAAAATCATACAAATTTTTTTTATTTTATTTTTAAAGTAATATTTAAAGGTCGCTACCAGCGATTGAAAAATAAAAAAAATGTATATCTGAAAATTCTTTAATTAAGTTCTGAAAAAGACAAGCAAACATAAATTATATAACTATTACTAATAGTCTATTAGGATAAAAAAAATTGTTACTTATGCTAATAAAGTAGTTTTCTTTGTATCAGGGTACTTTTGCCTGAATTTTTTCACAACCAAAAGAAGGAATTGTTTTTGTTCTTCGTCTGTGGTAATTAGTTTATTAAATTCTTCAATCAATGCTACGCCGCGTTCCGCAATGTCGTTCACACTCTCTCATAGAGCGTACAATTTCTCTGGAAGCTTTGTAGTCTTTATCTTCTTCCCAAAGACGAGGGTCTTTTTGCAAAAATGCAGACGAAATTCCCAGGATTCTGAAAAAATCTTAAGGTGTTGCTGGTCACGAAATCCTCAATATTTTTTTCTTCGATGTGACTTAGATCCAATGTAATTCGCTTTGGGCTATAGTCTGGACCTTCCTCATTCAGTGCAATCACCATTTTTTGTTTGCTTTCAAGAGAAACTTCGTCATCAAAAAAAGCAAGCGCAACAAGTTCTTCGGACAGATACCATAAATGCCCCAGGAACTTCGTTAGAGCTTTTTTGGACATAGCTTTTTGTTTATATATTCAAATTTCTTAAGATTTTTTAACAGCCACAAGTCATTCCTTGGTGCTGAAGTTGCCACGGGAGCTTGGAACCAGCATCTTACATAAATCGTAACGACGAAAACGCAAATTTCAGTAATGGCTTTAAGTTCTTTTTTTTGTCAGTTTAAACTGGTCTCTGAACATAAAAAGCTTAAGGCAATAAATTGCTTTTGCCATCCATCGTGCGCGATGAAGACCTGCTGGAGCTCTGAATGATATTATTGTAAGTGTCAACAGTTCCTTATAATCGTCACGTGGCTGATAATCATTTAGCTGTTCTTCAGCAAATGAAATTGTGCTGCCTGCTATATTTTCTACGCATCTTAAAGCGTCAGAGTCTGAAGAAACTATACTGAACTTATTCTGGTCAATGTTAGGCCAAGCAGATTAAAAATTTTTGAAGATCAATATTTCTGGTCCGCTTGATGGACCTAGTGCTTGAACTACGATTGCTTCCAGCTGTATTTCCATTATATGGTGACGACAGGCCAACCAAAGAGCATCTTTTTCCATCTTTTGCTCTAATAGAATACAAGCACCTGCTCTTAAACCAGTGTTGACCGCAGTGGTGTCGAAGCAAAAGCATTTTATTTTGTCGCTCAAGTTCCAAGAAAGAATAGTGTCATAAACAGCTGAAGCACACGCATCCCCAGTTCCATGACTGAGTTTTGGAACTGCCAAAAGTTGATCTACACCTTGTCCTGACACTAAAATGGGAAGGCGATCCACTGTTTTGTGTCCTGTTATGTCTTCGATCAGTTTACCATCCCAATGAACAGCAAGAGGCGTATTTGGGTTAAATTCTTTCTTTAAGGATTCCGCTACCCTTTGCCTTTGCTTCATACGCTGGCGACGAATTGAGGATGAATTTATATTGTACTCTGATGGATCGGTACCTGCACTTTTGAGCGTTGATGTCAAAACAACAGTTGTCGAAAACAAATGTCGTGTGTCCTTGTACGGATTATTGTGACAAAGAGTTGCATTAGTATGTTTAATCATGTATAAATGATGAATATAACTGTTTTATGTACATAGAGCTGCAAGTTAACATTATCATAATTTTTTCAAACTTTGACACGAGGTAGCGACCCCTAAAAACATATCTAAAAAAAAAAAAAAAAATTTGGGTTCGTTTTTTAGATGATAGAAGCGAATGGCGGGCTGACGCAGTAATTTTTCAAAAGTCTAAGTCAACCCAAACGTCACTACACGCCTACTTCCCGTCAAACTGTAAAATCGCTGTCAAATCGTTTATCAAACACCTCTAACCTTACTTATTCGACGAATTTGCTTCTCCAAAAATGTTGATCTTTTATGTCTTGTGGAATGCAAAGACCTTGAGAGGTTCTACTCTACTTTGAAGCCAAAAATCCAAAAAATGAGGCTTAATTTGACCGCGGAAAAAAAGCGAATTTTCATTTTTTCAAGAGTTTTTTCCATGGAAATATTAACACCTCCTCGCGCATGCGTACAATGCGTAGGAGTGCGTTCTGCTATACTGCGCGCATTCCCGAACGCTGTGATCGTTAAACTACGATACTAACATGATTACTTGCGTCGAAAATGGCGTTTTTTGTGAAACTAGAGTTTTGTAATATTTGATTATAATTAAAAATAAACCGTTTCCCGTCAAAATTTAATTGAAATATGGCAGAAAATTCTATTTTTCATTCAAATCTTGTCTCGAGCATTTTTTCTATAGCCCCACACTATTTTGTACTAATGGCAACTCTGAGTTTTTAGTGTTTATCATTTGTAGAATCGCTCGAGGTCTTGATACCCCGTCGCGCATGCGTTCAAATTGATTGGATAATGTTCCATAATGCACGCGGTCCCGATTTGTGTGACCGTATTAACTTTGCGTCGAAAACTAGCGTTTTTTTGTGAAACTAGAGTTTTATAATGTTTGATAATAATTAAATGTACCCTTTTCCGTCAAAATTTAATTGAAATATGACAGAAACACCAATTTTTAATTTAAATCGTGTTGCGAGTATTTTTTCTTTAGCCCAACACTATTTTATGCTACTGGCAACTTCGAACTCTGAGTTCCGGCGTTACGAGTGACATTTGAAAATAAACTTACTTATTTGTTTACGTTTTACTTTTGACGGAAACTATCAATAAAAACTTTAAAAAGCGAGCAATAACGCAAGTCAAGCAAAGTAAATATGTTGTTTAGTGTTTTGGAAGTTGGGTTATCATGGCATGTGCAAATTTTAGCTTCAATTTCAGAAAAGAAACTCGTATGAAAACGCGGATAAGGAACACGGAACAAGGTCGGACGTTTGTCGCTACATTTATCAACAATCTACACTCTACACAGACTCTTTAGTCAATTTGTTACTTGGGAACGGTAACTAGCGAGCCAAATGTTTAAAAATATGACATTTCAATACCTTTGATATCATTCAAATTTTAACCTAAAATAAATATTGAATGTTTTCATCTCTCTATCGTTTTATTTATACCTTGAAAGTGTCCTTGTTTGATACCCTTTGTTTTATAGCCATGAATTAATCCTAAAAAAGGAAGCTTTTAACTTTTCTATCTTTCGATGTGAATCTGACATTAGCGTATGTCAAAAACACGTGTACTTTGCCGGAAAAACCGTATGTCAAAAACACGTGTCGTTTTAGAGAAAGTGTCAAAAAAATTCACTAACCGGAAAAAACTAATTAGAGAATCGCTAAGAATATATTTTTAGTACCCCGTCGCGCATGCGCAGAATTGATTGGAGTATGTTCAATAATGCGCACGTTCAATAATTCTCGATTGTTGCAATCGTTTATACTAAGATATTAACTTTGCGTCGAAAACTAGCGTTTTTTTGTGAAACTAGGGTTTTATAATGTTTGATAATAATTGAATGTACCCTTTTCCGTCAAAATTTAATTGAAATACAACAGAAAAATCGATTTTTAATTAAAATCGTGTTACGCGTATTTTTTTATATATTATGTTACTGGCAACTCCGAGTTCTTAGTGTCATTTGAAAATAACCTATTTTATTTGTTTACGTTTTACTTTTGACCGAAACTATCAATAAAAAGCGTGCAATAACGTAAGTCAAGCAAAGTAATATGTTGTTCAGTGTTTTGGGATACTCAGTCGATGTGAATCTAACATTAGCGTACGTAAATAACACGTGTTCTTTCGATCAGCTGTTCGTCAGCTGTTCGAGGTGCTTTTTTGATTCCGATTTTTCCGAAGTGAGTTACAAAATCTCCTTGGACCGTATACTGTACTTGGTGCTCCAATATCATAAGAATTCAAATACTTCTTTTTTTATTATAAAAAACATGATAGTCCGCTCAATCTAGATATTATTAACAGTTTTTTTTTCGTAATGAACTATTTGATTATATAACCGGTTATACACATCACTAATAGTGATTGTATTTTTCAAATTTAGATTGGAATGTTTTCAATTTAAATGAACACGTGCTTTGTTCAGATAATGTAGAATGTAGAGGATAAAAAAATCTGTGAATTATAGAATTATAACTAACTAACTAACCATTACGCAGTTTCCGTAGGCAGAGAGGATAGAACGCCATACCACTCTGTTCTGACATACTTCCTTTGCTTCCTCTACATTCATACATCTTCTCATGCACTTACGCCGATTATTCCGACTTTTCACATGTCCATCTTCAAGTACTTTTCGTACTTGGTCATGCCATGTCTTTCTCGGCCTTTCTCGGCTTCTACATCCAGGCACACTTGCATTTAAACTTTTTTTAGCCGTTCTTCCATCACTCATTCGCTCCACATGACCAAACCATCGTAATTAAACCATACTTTCTTAATTTTGTCGATAATGCTTATCTCAGCCTTGCACTCTGCTCTAATTTCGACATTTGTACACCTATCATACATAGTCTTACCACACATAGATCGCATTTCAACAGCATTCAGCCTACTTTCATCCTTCTTTTTCTAACACAACGCTTCACTACCGTACATAAGGGTTGGTACCAGAACTCCGTTGTGTACTGCCAAATAGAATTATATCATGAATATACACCGTGTCCCACGATGAGACCGCGAAACTCCGGAGGGTGATTGTTCATGGTATTCTGAGAAAAAAATCCTTATAAAGTTTTTTGATCCGGGCATTTTTAATAATTAATTAAAAAAAAGTATTAATAAAAAGCGACTATGTAATACTGGCTTCTGTTTGAAATGCTAGCGGTGGCGGGGTGGCGGTGGGCGGGGAGGAGTGGGGGTCCGCTCTGGTCACCGAACTCTTGCCTTGTGCGAACATTCAAAATTCGAATTTCATATCTGAAATTGGTGCAGGTCACGTGGTGTTAGCCAGTTCAAAAATGGACGGTATTACACGCGTGAATTTTTATTCATATTTTAATCATTTTTTTAAGAAATTAGAATTGAGTTTTTTGAAAAAACTTTATTAAGATTTTTTTCTCAGAATATCATGAATAATCACCCTCTGGAGTTTCGCGGTCTCATCGTGGGAAACGGTGTATATTCAACCCACGTGGTCAAAACTTTTTGAAGATGTTGAAACGTATGAATTATTAGTTGTTATCTTTTTAATATGTTACTCCTGCATGTCTGTTGATATTTCGTTAATTTAAAAAATACTTTTGCATTTTTTGACGCGAAAATATTGTCCACTTTCAGAAAGCGCGCCTGGCACGCATCAGAATCGCCAAGGCCTCCTCCGGAGCCGCTTTCGTCTCCAAGAAGAAGGCTGCTGAGGCCAGGTTAGCGGCCCAGGAGTCGGGGATAGAGCTGGACGACGGTGGCAGGGAAGAGGACATCTTCGAGCTGCAGCATCACCACCTTCTGAGGTGCTTGGAGAAGACGACGGTAAGGACTTTTACAGCTATTTTAACACGCGTTTTTGACGCGTATGTGACAGCACCACGCGTTAATCTTTTTATAATGATTTAAAGGTGATTTTCTGCGCGGCGTCATAAGGGCCTCATAAATTTTTATTACCTATGGGTTTGTCCATAGGTTCAAATCGCGCCGCAGCACGGAGAAAAAGTATATGCGTAATTTCTAATAATTCATTCAAAATACGATTAGAAAAAAGGTTGCAGTAATTTTTCATAATTTACCATGTCTACTTCCAATCTGGAGGTAGTTTGATGTAATTATTTTTTTTAAATTTTTTTTTTAATCTATCCTCATAATACAGAGTGTAACAAAACTCTATGTACAAGCGGAAAACCATATTTGGAGTCGATTTTGTAGAATAAATTTATTTGATTTGACCCTTAGTTTTTGAGAAAATTGAGTACGAAGTTGATTTTTTTTTTTTTTTTTTTTTTTTGCAAATTATTATTAAATATCATGTATTTAGTCAAATAAATACTATCCATAAAGAAAACTAAATTGAAAAACGTGTTTTAATAAGAATCTGAGCAATTTTTACTTAATCTGCCATACTTATGAAAACTTTTGTGAGAAGAAAAAAAAAAAATATTTTTTTTAGCTTAGATTAAAAAGTCCTATTACACAATCGACTCCAAATACGATGTAGATTCACCAGTTTCCCGCTTGTACATCGAGTTTTGTTGTTGTATTACTTTTATTTTATTTTGTGGCAGCTGTTTCGCCTTTTAAGGGAATTCACTCAATTTTTGGTTAAAATAACTACTTTTAGCGTGACAATTTAAACATTCTGCATCCTGATAAATTACTTTTAGCTTTAAATGACTTATCGTTCAAAGAATTACGCATTATTCGTGCATCAAAATAATCAATTTTGCGCAAAAACAGAATTATGTAATGTTCTTGTACGTACATATTACATTCAACTGAAAATGTTTTTTCACAAATTCTATTGAATAAGTACCATCTTTTTACGTGCAAATATTTTCAGAAATTTGAAAAACTATTCACGATTTTCAGCTTGCTCATGTGCCAATAGACCTATAGAAAAAAAGGTTTCATCCCTATCAAAGCATAGAAAATAAGTGAAAAGATTTGAATACAAGATACTAATTTTTAGGAAACTATATCAAAATGGCATAAATTAATTACAGCTATATAAAAATGCCCTTAAACAGGAACATGTTTAACCTCTTTTTATCACTTTTTGTTTTTATTTTATCGCAGTAAATGACACTGAAAATAACAATTATTATCTAAGTACTGGAAAAACTGTTATCTCAGAGTGCTGGAAATTAACATTAATCTTTAAAATTTTATTGTGATGCAGTAATTTTTTTCCCGTATTCTAAAAAAATATATAATTTAGTTGTAGTTTTTATTTGTCGTATCGTTAGGTTATGCGTATTAGAGGTTGAAAATAAAAATATGATTTGATTGCAATCGTTGACTTTTAATTAGATACTTAATACATGGTGTAACAAAACTCTTAGTACAACCCGAAAACCGGTGAATCTACATCGTATTTGGAGACGATTGTGTAATATGACTTTAATCGGAGCTTGAAAAAAATTTTTTTTTTTATCACAAAAGTTTTCTTAAGTAAAATTGCTCAAACTCTTATTAAAACGCGTTTTTAAATTTTGTTTTCTTTATGGATAGTATTAATTTGACTAAATACATGATATTTGATAAAAATTTGCAAACTTCGCACTCAATTTTCTCGAAAACTAAGGGTCAAATCAAAAAAATTTCATTCTACAAAATCGACTCCAAATATGATGTTGATTCACTGGTTTCCGGCTTTTACATCAAGTTTTGTTACACCCTGTATTATTTTCAGATGAAATAATGCAAAACTTAACTGTTAACTTAGTGTCTTTTTAATAATTTCTCTGTCTGAGAACGAGGTGTGTAAGGAAGTCAGCCATTTTGAATGCCGCTCTCGCTTCCAGGACCATCGTGTAGCGACGGTGAGCATAAACCCAACCAATTATTAACTAAATGTCTGCTTGTTGTTATCCCGTGACTGTTTTACTGACTGTATTGGATGTGGATTGGTTTGCAGACAACACAATGCACCTTGGTATCTTTCGGTAAATGGTGTGAACCTTGCGAGATTAGTTACCGCAGTTGGTACAAAAATTACCTAACTGCCTGTGGTGTGTACTTTGCATAGAATATCCTGTTTACCAGTTGGTAAAAAACTTGCAATATTAGCTGAATTTACAGAGTCGGTGTAAAAATGACACAACTACATATATGTGGTGTGTACTTTGCATATCCTTTACCCCAGCTAGTCAAAAAATGAAAATATTTATTGTATTAAAATATTTACTACAGTTGTTGGTGTAAAATTTACATAGCTGTATGTGGTGTGTACTTTACATAGAATCTCCTTTACCCCAGCTAGTAAAATACTTAAAATATTTATCTCAGTCGGAAAGATTCACAAATACTTACTACAGTTAGTGTAAAATTTACATAGCTGTATGTGTTGTGTACTTTACATAGAATCTCCTTTACCCCAGCTGATAAAAAACTTAAAAGATTTATCTCAGTTGGTATGATTCACAAATACTTACTTCAGATGGTGTAAAATTTACGAAACTGGGGTGTGTACTTTGTAAACAATATTCTATGCCCCTGCTAGTTCAAAGCTCACAGTATTTAACGAATTAAAACATTTACTACATTTGTCGTATAATTCAAAAGACCGTAAATATAGCTATAAAACAATAAAATGTATGAGGCTTGTAATTTCCATTGAATTTTCCACTAAGCTAGTGTAAAACCTACAATTTTATCACAGTTGGTAAGGCATTTACACATAATTATTACAGTTGAGTTGGTATAAAGTTTACAATACTGTTTTTAGTGTGCACATAGAATAAAAAAATCCTTTATAGCAATACACTGTGTACATACTCGTACTTACACACAAATATTTATTACAATTAGTGTGAATATTTTTACTGTGTTCGTAAATCGTTGAAATGCAATCATTTCTGAGCGATTTGCGATGCTTATTCTATGCTTGATTATATTAAATAAAATAACAATATGTGCCCTATATTTCGCTAATCTGAAATTTAAAAAAAGTTTCTAAGTGGCTATTCAAACCTCCACATTTAAAAATAATATTTATTTCTATGTCTGAAACTTATATACCTTATTTACAACGTACCTGCTACATTTAAGCATTGATTGTAAAATTTAACGAATATATATTACAAATACCATAAGTTTTATCAATTTAAATACTGAAAATCAACAGAAAACACGTTAAAAACGGTTTATAGTAGAATAGATTTTTTTTTCAATTTGAAAAACACCACTGGCACTCTTTAAGCGTTAGAAATAATGTTAGTGTTCCAAAAAACAGCTATTTCCTAAAATGTCATATTTAACATAACAGTTAAGAGCTGCTGTGTCACGTGACCCGCAGCCGTTTGTCCATACAATCGTAGTCTTCTATTTTCGTAATTTGACAATAGAGCAATGATTTTATCACACATTTTGGATATCGAACAGAATCGTGTTTGTATCGTATAGTCTTATATTTTTAAATAATTTATACATCAATATAAATATTTAAAAATCATTGCTCTAGCGCTACATTCCAGGGAGAAAATCGAGGACTTCGACTGTGTGGAGAACCGGCCGCGGTCACGTGCCAGCGCATCCCGCTGACTTGGCCGTCAATATGCCAATGTTTGTGGAGGGGGTAAATTTTGGAATCGTTCAGCCGAGAAATGTCAGCAAGATAGTAAGAGTTGGCTCAAGCCAAATAATTAACTGGCGTTAGAAAGTTTTCATCACATTTTTTTTTTAACAAATACAAAAATACCAGAAATTTCACATGGTTTTAAAAAAGATACCAAGAAAATTAATGTAAGATCACAATACTTATTATTTTTTATTGATTTTTTTACATAAATGTTAGGTTTTTGTTTGGCATTTTAAAAATATCTATGTGTTAGAGATGAACGTTTTATTATTTATTTCAATTGTAATTTTTATTTCATTTCGATGTTTAGAGGCTTTTCGCTTATTTACGTTAAATTAAAAATGGATTTTCAGAATGGTGTAAAATGGCTGGCTTCTTTGTACATTTGATTGGTAGCCATCTTGTAAAAACATCTGTGTTTATCACTAAAATATAATGTAAGAAATACGTGTTAGATAAATCACATACCAACACGTAACATTAATATTTTAAATCGAAATTATACAAGGTGTAATACAACTAGGTTGACTTATTTTAAAAGCTAATGGAGGCAATAAAAAATAACAGCTATTAAAATGTATTATATTTACATAAATAACTTTCAAATTCATCAGTTTAAAGTCTTAAGAGAAAAACTACGAAAATCGTGGTTTTGATTTAAGACGAAACAGGGTGCTTAGTATAAACAAATATCGAATTTATCACTTTGTGTGGAAAATCGTTGCCAGCGAAGAAATTAAGGCATGTTTGGGGATGACGGGGTCACCACTTTGGGATGGACAGCGGCGTAACTGTTGGGATCAACATTTTGGGGTGTGTGTGGTGAGGGTTGAAAGACGGTGGAGGTTTCAACGCTTATTCTCGGTCAATAGTTAAAGGACGGAGCGTAGATGGTCGGCAGCGTAGTTACGAAGGGTGCCTCTACTCGTGTGGTCTCGTATTTTGGACTTTGTACTGCAAGGTTTGTAAACCCCATATGCTAAGGGCAATGATTTTCCATACAAGAGATAAATTCGATCTCGATGTGTGTCGGTACTAAGGGCCGCAATTTCCGTATTTATGCCCTTATAACCCTAAGCACTAGAATTCAACAAAATTAATATTATACTACAATCTTAAATTTCCTTTGCTGTAATTCATCATCATCATCATACCATATCCGCTATGTGGAGCATATGGATTCCACAAACTGCCTCCAGGCCAAGCGATCGGCCGCCAGCTCCCGTGCATCCTCCCAAGTCAAGTCCACGTCCCGCAGCTCTGACACAAACTGCCGACGAATTGTCAACAGTGGACAACCAGGACGCCGAGAACCTGATGCCTTGTAAAATAGGCAAGCGTGGCTAAGGCTCTCGGGAGGCTGTAATTATTTGACTTAATTTGAAAATTACATAATATTTTGCTGATGGAATTCAGCAAATAAAAATACATTGTATGCTAGCTATATTCTGCCTAAAAAAGTTCAGAAATTCAGAGCACCTTTGAATTTGAAAAATAAAGTATTTTTAAATTTAGTTTTTAAAAATTAATTCAACTGATTGTTTTTACACCCTGTTTGATCAGGCAAACATTCTCAATTTACAAAGGTGTAGACGATTCTACTAAATATTTAGTGGTTTAATGTTGGATATTATGATTACGAAAGAAATTTAAATCTTCAAAAGCAAGCGCTGTCACATGATCCGCGTCAACTTCTCCATGCAATCGTAGTCCACGATGTTCTCCCTGGAATTCAGCACTAGAGAAATGATTTTTCACGCGATCTAGATATTGACCAAAGCGTTTGTATTGTCTAGTTTTTGTAATAGTTTATTTATCTCCTTTAATAAATAAAGTATTTTTTTAAATACTGCAAACACGATTTTTGTCGATATCTAAAATGCGTGAAAAAAATATTCTCTAGTGCCACATTCCAGATGGAAAATCAAGGACTACAATTGTATGAAGAGACAGCTGTGGTCACGCGGGGGCGCATACTCTTAAAAAAGGCTTTACCAGAGAAAACAGCTATTTCAAACGCAAGATCTCTAGCAGAACCATAAATAGTGCTGGGTGCTTAGCATTAACAAACTTCGAGATCGAAAATCATTGTCTTTCGCATACGATGATTCGCGATCGCGGAATTCAAAGTAAGGAATTCGATGCTAAGCACCCTGGTATAATATCTTCCAAAAAATTATTTATGTATTATTTTGATAAGAAATCTCGGTTATTTACTAAATGTTTTTGGTTAATTAGGATATAAAATATGTTTTCAAAATATTTATGTGTGGATGTGTTATGTTTAACGTTTAATTATTGCTTGCAATTTATATCTGTACTATATAGGTTGATCCACGTAAGTATGATTATTTTTTGAAGTAACCTACCTAAAAAAATAAACGAAATATCTTATTATTAAAAACAACAAAATTTGCACACTTTTTTCATTAAGAGTCGAGTAAATATAAGGGTTTAAATTACATTTAAGACACTTCAGCAAATTGATTTTTATACAATAGTGTTGCTATTTTACTAAGATTTTTTTCGTGATTTCGTATTTTTATGGGAGTTGGATCCTGAGAAATATCTACATTTCCTATTTTACGCTAATAAAAAAATAATCTTATGGTGATTATTAATATTTATATCCAAGGACACCTAACAATAAATTATGATACACAAGAAATCTTTAGTTTTTAAAACGATGCTTGGAAAATCTCACTTTTGGAAATTAGAAATGTTCAACAAAAAAAACCCGGGAATTATTATTATATTGTATTTAAATCGCTCTAAAATAAGCCATTATATACAAAAAAATCACTTTAGTTAAAGAAATACTGAATACGCGTCTGGCGGAGTTGGGGGTTTTGGCGGAGTTGAAGTGTCATTCATTTTTCGGGTTCAGTTCAAATCTAAGTGTATTAATAAATCAATGTGTGAGGGTAATGTAAGTAAGTTTTTTTTTAGTAAAGTTGTTTAGGTGTCATAGTCTGAATACTGTGTCTGTATGGGACTTAAAGGATTGTTTTAATTATGAATTTGTTTTTGAGTTATATAGTGAAAAAATCTGGTATTTTTTTACGTTTTTTTCTTATTTTCCATCCATTCTAGGCCCCGTTTACACCAGGAAATTCAAGACTCCCGGAGCCTCTAACTTTGAGGCGCCCCCCGCCTAAAAGCCCCCGGAACGACACCAGAGCGGCGCCATCCAGTAGATGATCGAACTTGTTTCAAGTCTTTGATGTAAACCCGCCACCGAGCCGAGTTTTCACTTAGTATTGCTTAGTCGGATCGAATAATCTTGAGCCTCTGTGAAATTGCTTCTAATATGGAGATAAGGCAATTCGCTAAAAATCATATTCATTGATATCATTCATAAATTTTGTATTTATCACGTATTGTAAAACGAATTATTATGTATGAAACGTCAGACATTTTTTAAATGTTTGATTTTGAAAGTTAAGTTATGCTCTGACTTGACAAAGAAAAAATATTAGGATGCTATGCCAAATAGCAGAAAATGTCAAAATTTGGTTAAATAAAAGTATTAAAAATATCGCTAAATACATCATATATACATTTAGATATTTCTGTAAATATTATGTTACAGCGTATATATTTTGATTTGTGTCTAACACAATGCTTATAAAAATTTTGGAGTAAAGATTATTTCATCCGAATAAATAATGTGCAGTGAAAACTTGCCTTTACTGTCGAGCTTGCGCGACTTATATAACTCGTGTGAACCAGCCTAATATGACTTTTACTAATTGCTAAAACTTGTACGAAGAGAAAAAAAGTTTTTTTTTATCATTTTTAATTACGACAACGATGAACGATGGAACAAGGTTTTGCTTTTATTATATTTCTGAGATTCTAAAACTGTTTCTAAATTTAAATAATTCCTTTAAATTTTATTCAGAAAAAAACAATAGAAATTACGATTTTTGACTTTCATTTCGTTAGTAATAATATTTAAAAAATATATATTTAGTTTCACAAACTATACATAAAATGTGCATATTTTGATAGAACCATTCTGAGATGAGAGTGGTCACGTGGTCATAAGGACGTTCCTCCATATAATTGCACTCCCCAAATTTCTCTTCAATGAATTTTAGACGTTGAAACTGATGGTATCCATCAGCGTCCAGATTACAAGCATATTCCACATCGCAGTTGTGACGCGTATATGATGGTAATTGGTATATTTAAAACAGATTTTACAAATTACGCGTCACATCTGCGATAAATTTCAAATGTGATACCTTGGACTAGCGCTGAAGCGTAAGACTGATCATTTTGCTTTTATGTAACAAATTATCAAGTATCACTGCACTCGGTGTACCAATTTAGTGCCCTATGCACCATTGGGTGCGGATAAGGGAGAGTTGTAGTATTTTGTGAAGAAATCCATGCAATCTTATGAAATTTGCACGTATTTAATTTTGAAAATACTATTTACAATGAAGCCTAAGCGGCTTGTGGTTGAAAATAGGTATCAAGCCGTGGCGGAGAGGGGATTCGAACAGGGGATCTCTAGACTCAAAGACCGCGACGCTACTGCTGGGCCACCACCCGTTAAAACTAAACGCCCTCTTACAGGACTATTTCAAAATTAACTATTTATAACAGCTCTTAACACCTCCATGGTATAGCGGTTCAAAAATATTATCTTCAATATATTGCTGTCAATTTACTTTGCCATATTTTTAAGATCAAATTATCCAATGATAAAACAACATATTCTACAAATTATTTCATTAATTATTGATATCTCAACAGAGACATAGAAGCTCTGGAAACGAATGTGGGTTATCTAGGCGTTTACAGGGCTTATGACCTGTCATTGGCTGGGTTAAGTGGCCACTTGACGTAATTACAACATTCCCCATTCCGCCTGTCATCTGACATCTGACAACCATGTATGACAAATTTTTGAAACTTGTATATATCTTAGGTGTAAAGAACTATCCGCTTGCGAGTTGTTATTTCGACGATTTTCGAATTACTGACATCTATTGAGAATAAGTTAAAGTATTTTTTTGGGCGATCTACATTATTGGTGTAAGTAAGGTTCGAATCTGAACTTTATTACCTACTAGCAGACGTCTGAAGATTTCTCTTCAATTTATTTCATTAATATTGGAGGTTTCCGCTAGTTTTGCGCACTGTTTCATCATCAAACGAACTTTTTATCGTAGATCCAAAAGGGTTAAAGGGCGAAGAAGATTAATTTATATCACATTGAATAAATACGCCATAGTATTTCTCTGACGTTTGTTTTTTTAACTTTTATAAAACTAGCAGTGAAAAAGTTTTAGAACCTCTGTGTTCTCGTCTTTCTGTTATCTGATCCGCAGTGAGTACCCCTTATATTTATGAGAATTACAATGCTTCACAACATTTATCATCCCTGTATTGTCTAACAAAACGGTGTACGTAAATTTCAGCTCTAGGCGAGCGAAGAAAGTTTTTGTAAGATGTTAGCCGGGCCATTTAGAAGTATACTAGAATAGAAACATGGGATTTTCATTTAAGTGATATTTATTTACATGTGATTTTCTGTGTAATACCTTGGACTGGTACTGAAGCGTATGACTGTCGTCTTACCTTCATGCAATAAAATGGTCAAGATACACTGCACTTGGTGTACCGATGCACTATGCAGTGCCCTATGCACCATTGGGTGCGGATAGGGGCAGTAGTAAATTTTGAAATAGAGTTCACAAGCACAAAATATTAATAATTTTTGTTGATTTTTTTATTGAAATACGTCAAAGCCTTTTAAAACATTGTAGCTATTAATAATATACGTGATTAATGGCTATATTGTAACAGATCTTTATTTAGAATAAAAACGAAATCATAAGGATCATAGTTGGTTGGTCTACTGTAGAAATGTGCACTTTTAAAATTATGTTTATGGTTCGATTCCTATTATTAATTTAAATTATACATAATCAGTTTTCTAAAAAAAATATTTATTACAAAGTGAGTTATAAAACTCTTTCTGGGACTTAAAATTTTAATTAATATATAATTAATAATTATATAAACAAATATAAACTTTGCCACTTCCGTTGTTGTTGTCGAATTCGCAGGTAATTCAAATATTGCGAAAATTGGTTACTCAAAAACTAAAGAAAATTGTGCTGAGCTACAGAACTTATGCACGCCACGTCAAGTAATTGTTGACAAACTAAATGCAAATGGCGCCGACGATAACGCTCTGTGGTGGTAGAACTCAACTTAATTTACAGCAAGTAGCTATGGTACCCAGTTTTACCAAGGTACCCGGTTTTTGACGGGTTTCCCCTACATATTTTTTAAAATAACTGATATTTGTGTTATATATTTGAATAAATTAATTATTATAGTATGTACAGCGTGTTATCTTTATTATTAAAAAATATCGTTTATCCTTAGTACAAGTTTTAAGCAATAGAAAAGTATTTAATTCATGGAAAAGTTGAATTTTAAAAGCAGAAACACAATCAAAATAAAACAAAATATTACATACCTACATATTCCCGTCTTCATTTTGTTATAATAAGAATGAATCATAACTATTACCATGCACAGTTGGGTGCAGATAAGGGATTGAATGAATAAAAAGAAAATATTGTATCTACGTAGATTTTTTAATGTAATTTTTAACAAATTCATTACATTTTTCTGCCTTTTTGATTCAATTTTTTAAACAGGCCTCTAGCACAAAAGCTTCTCTGAGTGCAGAAAAAGAGCACAACAAGGGGTTGTATTTTTTTTTGTGAATGCAGAACAATAAAACAAAGAACCACAAAACCATCAGTGTAACCCGTTCGTAAATCGGATAATTAATAAGAGAGATACAATCATTTATAGTTTTTACTCCGCATACGATTGGTTACATAACCTATTTCATTTTATACAAAAATCAAATTTTTAAATGATTGTATCTCGCTTATTGATCATCCGATTTGTAAACAAATTACACCGATGATCTTGTGAATTTTTATTCTATTTGTCTGCATTTACAGAAAATTTTGTTTTACGCCTATTATTTTTTTTTTTCTGCGATCACTCAAAATTTTATGCTACAAGACCTTTTTCTAAATTTAAAACCGATGTGCTTAGCCAAATATAACCATTTATGTTGTCGCTAATAATGTTTCATTTTATCTTTCTATTAATATGCAGGTGAAATAATAAATTAAATAAAACCTTCGTCTTCTTTTACACAGGATTTGTTAAAAATTTGAAAAAAATATTTAATTTAATGATTTTATTATGCTACCTCCGACGTGAAGTTGAGTGTAGTGGGTCACTTCATACTTCGTACTACTTCATACGACGCTGCTCGTACTTCGGCAAACTTTCCGAAGTACTTTGGCGAAAGACTTCAGGGAGTGTAGAGCTAAAATAACATTTAACCAAAATTTCCATTAAGAACTTAAATGTATCCAACATTTACAATGCATATAAAGAGCTGTCAATTTGTGCTATTATATGTAATAGGGAAAAATCACGTTTTTTTATTTTACAAATATTAAAATTGATTGATCATAAAACACTTTATTTTTAGTAGGTAAAAAAATTATTTGAAGTTTTCAATTTCAAATTACCGCGAAAACACTAGTCCGCGTTGGCCACGCCCATTTTACGTCACTATTCATGTAGCCCTTGACGTTTACTATAAAACTTAAAATGTTAAACCTAGAAGCGAGACCGAATTATGACGTCACGGGGGCCACGACAAATAGCGTGGCGTTTTCTTGAACGGGTATTTTTCAACAATTTATCCAACCGCCAATATAATATATATGTTTGTACATATATTTTAAATGGGCTTTAGCTGTGGTGTTAATAAATAAATAAATAAAAAATAATAAAAACTCAAGTGCTGGTGTATGTTCTCTTCTAATTTCTTCCGTCTCGTGGACCAGTGGTTCGCGCCATGTATGAGGTCGCGGGTTCGATTCCCGACAGGGTCAATATGAAGTATTTATTAAATAAAGTTTCTAGCACAAATTATTTCATACGAGTATGTAAAACCTTGGACTGGTTCTGAAATGTAAAACTGATCATTTGACATTCACGTTTTAAGATATGCTGCAGGTGTAGTGCCCTATGCACTATAAGGTGTGGATAAGAAAATGTATCAATAGTACTAGCATTTCGTAAATTGTATAACTCAAATGTAAAATAAATGAATACATAGAAACTATAATCTTCTGATATTAATACAGAGTAAAAAAAAGTATCATATTATTGTGTATACACCGTGTATTTGTCCGCCTCGTAGCATAGTGGTAGCGCATTTGGCTGCCATGCATGAGGTCGCGGGTTCGATTCCCCTAGGGGGTCAACATGAAATATTTATTTACATGTGATTTTCATATTAATATTTCATGTGTGATACCTTAAGCTGGTTCTGAAGCGTAAGACTGATCATCCTACCTTCGTGTTCGTGTAAAAAAAAAAGATCAAGATACACTGCACTTGGTGTACCAATGCAGTGCCCTATGCACCATTGGGTACGGATAAGGGAAAGTAGTAGTATACACCGTGTAACAAAACTCGTTGTACAAGCGGAAAATTAGTAAGACTACGTCATATTTGGAGTCGATTTTGAAGAATAAAAAATATTTTGATATGAAGAAGCATTTTTTTTTTCGATAAATTTTTGCAAATTATTTTCAAATATTTTAATTTATTCAGTCAAATTAATACTATTCATAAAGAAAACAAAACAAAAAAACCGCATTTTAATAAGAGTTTAAGGAATTTTACTTAATCTGCCGTATTTATGAAAACTTTTACGAAAAGAAAATATTTTTTTTTTAAACCTAGATTTAAAAGTCATATTATGGATTCTACTTCAAATATGGCGTAGATTCACTGGTTTCCCGCTTGTACATCGAGTTTTGTAACACTATGTCTATATTATCAGGTACCTGCGATTTTTGTTCACAACAGTTTAGTGGTTAAAGTCGTCGATTCTAGATTAGAATCCCTGGGCTCAAATCCCGCTCCACCACTTGTTTCCTACTTTCTGGCACAGTTATCTCCGATTCTTCGATAGTAGCCTCAAAGTTAAAATACTCGAGTAGTTACACATAAAACACAATTATGTATTTTAAACAATTTTTATTTAGTCGATTTGTACTAGATTTGAACATTGAACACCTACCCTGTGTAATTTAATTTTGAAACTCTACCTCGGGACGCAGAATAATGTAAATTCCGTTATTTAAAAAATAAATGTAGTATATTTTACGTATTACAATAAAAAAAAAACTATTTTCGGTTTCTTTTAACGCCTATATACTGTAAAAATATAAATATACGTACCTAATTGTATTAATTTAATTTTTCTAAACTCCTTGTCAAAAACATGTATCAACCAATTCTAAATATTATGTAACTAATCCAAGTTTTTTTTTTTTCCAAAAAATCCAGGGTATTTTTTTCAAATGTAGCTTTGCATAGACGATTCTGAATATTATATCGTTACGTTAATCAAGAATACGCTAAATTATAATAGATTTGTTGTAAAAGCACATAACTATTGTTTCTTTCACATTAAAAAAAACATGTTTTTTTTTAGTAAATTGATGTTTAAATGTTGCACCCCTACATAGGATTTGTTTTGGTGTAAAAATATGTGTTGAAATAACAAAATAATAGTAATTGTTTGTTTGTGTGTTTATAATCCCTAAATGTTTTGTGGCTGTGTGTGTATTTATGTGTATAAAACCCCATTTGTGTTTATTTTGAATGTTGTTTTTTTTTTTTATATTGGCGTAATTTTTTTCCTAAAAAACGTTGTGTAAGTACCAACTATTATCTAAATTAAAGAAGAAATTATTCGTTCATGATAAATTAAAAATAAAGGGAGTGTGGAAATGCTAAAACAATAATTTATTATAGCATTCAAAATAAGATGCCATTTTTATTATTATGCACATTGTGTTTTTTTTTAATATGGACAAGTAAATATTAATGTGAAAAATATATTCATATGTGTCTATTAGCTTATTTATGCAAGTGTTGTGAGGCGCAGAAAAAAATGCAACTATATACAATTTTCAGTACAAATCCGTTTTCATTTTTTTATATAAATATATAAAAGTGTTAAGAACTTTGACACTAAAGGAATCAAAAATATAATTCAAGTAAATTTTTCAAATTTATCACGAATACTAGTAAAAGAGCCATATGTAATATAAAAAAATATAAATAAATAAAGATTGTCGGTCAACGAACGCCATATTATACTAAATTCATTTGGCAAGTTATTAAAATATGTGATACGCATCTTAAAGCTTTCATACAATGATCGCATTTTTGTAAATAGTGAGAATTATTCGCTATCGACCATAAGGTGAATTATCACTAGTAAAAAAAACACGCATTATTAAGAATGTGATTGGTTCAATAATTGTTGATGATAGTCTAAATACATTTAAATAAACACAACTTTTAAATTGTATATTGTTGCCAAATCAAACAACTTCATAGCTTTTTCATGTGTGTATAATGTCACCATTATTTCTTTATTAATTTGTAGTATTTTTCTACCCAGGACCGCGAGTTCGTGGAGCTAGATAACCCCTACAATGGGGCCCCGAAGCGCCCGGGGTCCCCCAGCCCCCTGGCGAGCCCCGCCCACTCAACCCACAGCCGGGGGGGGCTCCTGCAGGCCTGCTGCGGCCGCTGCTGCCCGCAGCGCTACCAGGTAACGTCGCAGACACATTTATAGTCGGACACATTTATAGTCAGACACATTTATAGTCAGACACATTTATAGTCAGACACGTTAATGGCCGTACACATTTCTTGCCAGACACACTTATGGCCAGAGTATTTTTTTCTGGTAAAATGAATAATCAGGTGTTGTTTGTCAAACGTATGGTCAAACACATTTATGGTCAGTTACATTTTTTACTTACCATATTATTTATGATCACACGTTTATGGCCAGACACATTTGTAGTCAGACAATTTTTTTGTGCGGTTCATTATAAGATTTGAAAACACAGAATTTTTTATACAATTTTCGTAGGAAAAAGTATTTTTATTAATGCGAAAAATTAACAAAAATACTCATCAAAGTCAGTCATTTGTTTCATTCTTGAAATAACTATTTTTTTAATTCTAAATCAAAGTTTTTCGATAGATATCTGTGTTTCAATACTTATTTACGAAATTAAGAATATTACTATATTTCACAAAGCATTACATGTAATCACTACGTACTATAGTTTGATTCACTCATTTCAAAATTTACCAGTCATGTTTGAAAAACTGACCCTGGCCAATTTATTCAATTGTGAATATTTCATCACTCATACATCTCACATAAAATTTCAAAAAAACTCCCCGACATAATCTGAAGAAAATAATTAATTAATTTCATGCTTGTTCATTTATTTTTATTGTCATGTTCAATTTTCGACATCATTTTAGACAGGTTAATTTTTTGCATAAAATGAGCACCTTTAAAATTAGTTTATGTACATTTTACGACAGTAACATTCTATGATGTAAATTTTTACATTCTTATAGATACACTTAATATTTACTTGGATTGCGACATGTCATTGGATAACGCTTTTTCGTAATAAAAAGAAATTTATTTAACAAAACAAGATTTTAATAAGTTTTTATATAGTAGAAAAAATATTAACCGTATTTAAATTCAATGTAACAACGCATATCCATAATATATAGGCACATTTTTTTTTTAAATTTTTTATAGCGATATACGAGTTGAAGATACAAAATGTTTGAAATATTCACTTACTTATTTAATACAGCCAAATATATATTATAATTCTTCAAATAAAGAAAAAAATACATTACTATTATTTCTGTGAAAGTCTGCTTTTGAGTCACAAAATAATTTGTTTAAGAAGAGAGTTATTTTGATGTAGAATAATAATTAGAATGTAGTAAATAATGTTAAGAGTAATTTCTATTGTAAATAATTCATTTGCACTTTTTTGACTGAAAATTCAGCATCTTAATATTACAATAATTAGATTTTCACTATCGATTTTTTTTGTCGAAAATCTATTACACATGTTGCCATATAAATGCATCGAAAAAATGCAAAAATTTAGCTTTTATTGATAAACCGACCTTAATTTTTATACAGGGTGGTATTTAAATATAAAAAATACTTTTTGCGAAAAAGCTTAATTTTTGCACTTCACGATAAAAATCATCGCACAATATTAGAGAAAAAGTTTTTTATAGTTAATTCTTCTATCCACAGTAAACGAAAAAACAAGTTGGTTAGCGTCTGAAGTAAGCAAAAATAGCAGTAGATGTTTTTTTTTTCTATTTTCAAATAATTTAAATGTTTTTTACAGGTTTGTTTGTGTTCACAAATTTTAGCCCGTCAATAATGATTTCGATCGCGAACTGACAAAATTTTATTCAAAATTATACCTTATCCCAGATTATAGAAGGGTGTGTTTTGTAATTGACACCATATTTTTAATTACTCACAAACACATGAATGATCTAATATTATTAATTACTTTCAGATCAACAAAACAGATTTAATAATGCACTCTTACTAATCTCCCCACATTGGCAAATACATAATATTTCAATTGGCATATAAATTCGTAAAATGTTCCATTCCGTTTTTTAACCGGAAAGTAGAGTTGATAAATATATTTTTAACACAGCACAAGTTATTTTTACTGTTCAAAATCCGTTGAAAGGGTAAAAAACAAATAAATGGAACATCTTGCGCATATTTCTATGGTGAAGTAAAAAAATTCGCGGTCGCAAACATACTTGAACCAAAATACGACGCACATTAGATAAAATTCTAGAATTTTTCTTTTCCTGCCTGAGAAAAAATAAAATGAAAAATCTAGCACGTCTTTAGTGACTTAGAAACTGTAGAATATGATCTTAACTTTCAAAATACTCTTTAGGAATGGACAATGGATATAAAATACACTTTCCTTTTTCGTGCATGCATTCTGCATGCGTCAAAATCCTTATGTCTGTTTTTTAAAAGTGTCAGAATGATGTGCGAATTGCTGGAAAAAACAGCCATAGAGAAAATCATGCAACCTTACCGCATAATTTTTAAATTTTATTGATAACTGCATTGCAGACCATCCCCCCAGTTATTTTTAGCTTTTACCCCATATTTTTTATACGTTTCATAATTTTTTTATATTTGAAAAAAAACACACATTTTTTTGTAACAGGATTAAAAATAATGTACATAGATGTGTTTAAGGATTATAATAATGTTAATTAAAAAATAAAATATTCAATATTTTGATACATTTTACATATAAAAAATAGTAAATCCATAACTATACATACAATAGTATAGTTATGGATTTACTAATATTGAAAATTTATTTGACGATTTTTTTACTAACATGCGGTAAGATACAAGTACACGTGATAAAAAGGAAAACCTAATTTTTAAAATGAGATTCACAACAAACTCGATCTATGAACGAATAAAAAGTTTTGTAATAATACAAAAAAAAACGGTTTCTATGTGATTTTCGATTTGTTTTTTTTTTGGTTTTCGTTTACAACACCTTGTATAATCATTTTCTCTATGGTTTCTCTGATTACTTCAATTCGCGCAAGTAAGTGTCAAGTGTAAACAGCGACCATAGTCATGTAAACATCTTAGTTTATATTAACCATAGAAACAACGAGATATTTCATCAAATGCCAAAAGGAGCGGGAAAATTCAAACCATAGATGATGTAAGCGTTTTTTTTTCAATACGTTGATAAGCCTCGTCAATCATCCTTCCCTTTGACAAGTAGCTGTCATTATGGATTAATGAATTCGAATTTCAAAACCATCTAATCAAACATCGATGGATTTTCTGTGGCTTGGTTTCCTTTTAAAAATCGGGGTAAATAGCTTCGAGTTCGATAGTAAATAGAGCTTTGTGTTGAATAACATTGTAAATGAAAACAAACCCCTTTGAATTTATTATTATTGTACAAGGCTTTTATGCTTTTAGCTCTGTCACACTTAAATCATTATTGCATCGATAAACTGTGCAAAAACTACATATTGATAGTGCTAGTTTTCATACATTCACCACGTTTATCAGTATATAATAAAAATAGCAACTTCGCTTATTGTCATTAAAAGCTTCTTATTTCGTAGCGCAAATAGAGTTTTTTTTTGGGAAATCGCTGAAAATTGAAGGATTTATCATAGTAAGGTTTGATAGGAAAAAAACAATACGTCTTGGATTTACCATAATTGGGCGGGTAGTTGTAACTAACGACTAATAAAGGGGTAGAATTACTAATATCCCTATCACTGTAAATCATGGGCCAGCTCCATGAGCATGTTGGGGTGAATGTGTTTATGACAATCTTAAAGCCGAGACACTGAGGGATCGATCCCACCTCCACCCGCGATTGTTATAGAGTCCTTGGGGACTCTTTGTCAGTCACGCTATTTTATGCAGGACTTAAAATTTTTGCTGTTGCAAATGCATAAGCAAATCGCAGGGCAAAGTTTTCAAGTGAAGTTAAGTCAAGAGGGCGACAGCATCGATCAAGTCAAAAGAAAATCATGATGCCGCCACCCTTACGATCCCTCGGTGTCTCCATATCGAAATTTTCTTTTTTTTCTTTCTTTATTAATGCACACAAACATACAAAACAAAACCAGAGCCGAGACAGTGATAGGGGCAATGAAAGTATTTGGCCGCGTTTTAACCTTCTTTTCTTCCGCTTTTTCCAGTTAAAACTGAATCTATTAAATTTGGCGGATTAGCTTTATAGAGTTGTGCTGGACTGAAAGAAGACTCGATAGTCTATAAGACAGTCAAGGAAAAGGGTGGGGCTTTCACTGCTCAGAATATATTCATGATTTTTCTGTAATTTATAAACTTACAGAGTGTAAAATTTTGAATAAATTTCCTACACCAGTGCATAAGTAAAGCCCCTTGGATAATTTTGCTCTCTCCTAATGTTATATTAATTTCCCATTTTTGGCAGAGTTTTGTACTATAAAAAGTTTACATTTTCGTGTGTTTATTATGTATCACAAAATCAAGCTTGGCAACTATCCAGAACTTCCATTTTGGAAATCGGAAAAGACAAGGAATAATAATGAATACAAAAATCAAAACTCTGACTGATGTACATAGGAATTAATATTAATTTATACAATATTCGTCTGAGATAAACCTATGATAAAATGCTTTACATTGCTGAAAATTGGACAGAAGATCTATTCACTATTTACACATCTCCACTACGTGCCGTACCGTGTTTTTTTCCGTACTTTCCGTTTTCGAACAAGAATTCACTAGAAGGGGCGTTTCCATACAAATTTTCAAAAAATATACGCTTCCTAGGGTTAATTTAATATCACCTCTTATAATCAAATTCCACCCTCTGAAGATTCCAGCATTTAAGCCAATAAACGAAACGTGGACGTAGATGTCTAGTGATGACGCAGATGCCCATTGATGACGTGAGTTACGTAGTGGGTAACATGGTACTATTTTTCAGATATTACATCATATTTGGAGTCGAATGTGTAATATGAATTTTGAATCTGAGCTTGAAAAAAAAAAATTCTTATCACAAAAGTTTTCATAAGTACCGCAGATTAAGTAAAATTGTAAAAAATATTATCCAAACGCGGTTTTTTATTAAGTTTTCTTTATGGATAGCCTTAATTTCACTAAATAAATGATATTTTGATAACAATTAGCAAAAAATTATCGAAAAAAAAAAAAAAAATTCTTACACAATTATCTCGAAAACTATCGGTCAAAAAAAAACTTTAAAAATCTACAAAATCGACTCCAAATATGATGTAGATTCACTGGTTTCCCGCTTGTACATCGAGTTTTGTTACACGTCGTATAAGTGCTTACAATGCAACACAAATATGAAACGGAAGTCGCAGAGCTTAACAACCCTAATCAAGTAGAAAGTTTCCTTACAACACCCCCCATATTTTGTACAGTTTGGAGCATTCGCTGTCACGCAACCCGCGGCCATGCCCACAATGGGCTGTAGTCCTTGATTTGTGATGATTTTTACACATTTTTAACTCAAAAATTAAAAGCTACATAATGCAATGATACACCAGATATATATATGAACTTATATATATCTGGTGTAAAAAAATTACATGACAACCTAGTGAAACATTATTTTAAAAACATCTACAGTTCATACAGATTACAAATAGGTATAACTATGTCATCATACCATATCCCCTCCCTATGTGGAGCATATGGAATCCACAATCTGCCTCCAGGCCAAGCGATTGGCCACCGTATCAATAGCGTAATGGCTAAGACGCTGGACTCACGATACGGAGGTTCCGTGTTCGATTCCCGGTGAGAACTCAAGAAATCAAAAGGGATTTTTCTCAAGCCTGGGTGTTTGTGACGTTGTTCCCCTCTGTGATTGGGCCTCCTGGTGTGGTGATTAAATTTAAATCTTTTTTTAAATTTTTATTATTATTATATTTACTAAGAAACGAGCACGCGTGACAGCCATTCCTCTAATGCTGTATGAATACTTGTTCCCCCCCCCCGGCCTTCCCTCCGCTCCTCCCGGACCACGGCTGACCTCTTGACCCATTTCTCTTGATGAAATACAGAGCCGCACTTTTGTAAAAAAGATGGAATTTTTGAAGTGCCGTAGTCAAAGTAAACGGGTAAAAGAGACTCCTTTCGAGGGGTTCAGAAGCAAAAGCAGCTTAAAGTATAATGACAGTGATTTATTTATTTTATATGATAGATATTAAAACAGTAATTAAAAATATGTACACGGTGTCACAAAACTCGACGTACAAGCGGCAAACCAGTGAATCTGCGTATGACGCTAAATTGACTCCAAATAATATGTTGGAGTCGATTTTGTAGAATTTTTGGTGTAATTTTTTTGCCATCCAATATCATTTATCTAGTCAAATTGATACTATCCATAAATATGAGATAGTAAAAAACCGCATTTTAATATGAATTTATGAGGAAGGTACCTAATAATTAAAGTTTTAAAAAACAGCAACATTTTAACCCCCAAAATGGGGGATTTTTTTTTCATTTCCTGATATGTTGCTTTTCCTTCTAAGCCCCTCCTATCAAACAAGACCTATGAACTATCAGAGAAAGCTATACAGGGTGTAACAGAACTCGATGTACAAGCGGAAAACTGGTGGATCTACGTCATATTTGGAGTTGATTTTGTTCCATGACTTTTTGATTTGAGCCTTTAAAAAAACCAAAAAAATTTTTTTTTTTAAAAGTCTGTTTTTCCGTACGTTATTCCGGGTTAAGGTAATAAAATGAACGCCCCGGGAGCTGAACGCATGAGTTGAGAAACACCGCTGTCTCCCTCTTTCCTCCACACGAGTCCGAGGCGATGCAACGAAGTATGGAGGAGAGAGGGAGACAGCGCCAGCGGTGTCCTAGACTCGCGAATAGACTTTAATACACGTGTTAATGTTTACATACTAGGTACCAACACAACACAAGCAGATTTGGTAAAGCACATTTTATTTATTCCACGTCACAAAATAATCCATCGATGTCTAATGTAAAAACAATTGATCGATATTAGTACCTAAAAATTAATCATACCACAAAGAAGCTTCAAGCATCCGATTAATCCGATTTGAAAGATGTCACTTATTGATTTTCACGGAATTTTCGGAACATTCGCTACACTGGACTAGCATAATATCGTAATTAGATATTATTTCATTTTAATTTAAACTAATCACCCAAATATTCGTTTTAGTTCGAACGTAATTATACTTATTCGTTTAAAAATACGACAAGCCCGCCCGCCGGTAGTGTCATAATTTGAGGTTATGTTATTGACAAACAAACAAAAATGGCGCCCCCCCCCCTCCATAGCGTCAGTGCCGCGATTCTAAATGGGATTGACAAGCCTTCTTCGAATATGAATTTGTACTGAATTCGTATGCGCAGAAGTCCTGCCAAAAAATACAGAATACCGACCCAGAACATATGTTTCCAACCCTAAAGTAACCAACTAATTTCAAAAGACCAGTTAAATTGCAAAGTAAAATGGCTTTAATTCTTATTAAAATGCGGTTTTTTGTTATGTTTTCTTTATGAATAGTAATAATTTGATTAAATAAATGATATTTGACAACAATTTGCAAAAAATTATCTAAAAAAAAAATCAACTTCTAACTCGATTTTCTCGAAAACTATGAGTCTAATCAAAAAATTTTACTTCACAAAATCGACTCCAAATATGACGGAGATTCACTGGTTTTCCGCTTGTACATCGAGTTCTGTTACACCCTGTATATGCAGTGATATAAGTTATGGGGGGCAGTTTCCGGTTTACGGATCATATTTACGGTTTATGTCATCATAGATAATCCCAAGGAGATTTGAAAAATACATACATAAATATACAAAACTCGATGTACAAGCGGTAAAACAGTGAATCTACGTCATATTTGGAGTCGATTTTCTGTTTTTTATTTTTTTTTGACCCATAGTTTTCGAGAAAATTGAGTTCGATTTTTTTTTTCGATAAATGTCTGCAAATTGTAATCAAATAACTAACTAACTAACTAAACATCACGCCATTTCCCTGTAGAGGTAGGCTGAGAGGATAGAACGCCATACCACTCGTGTCCTGGCATACTTCTCTTGCTTCCTCCACATTCATACATCTTCTCATGCACGCACGTCGATTATACCGACTTCTTACATGCCCACTTTCAAGCACTTGTTTTACTTGATCATGCCATGCCTTTCTCGGCCTTCCTCGACTTCTACATCCAGGCACAGTCGCATCATACATTTTTTTAACCGTTCTTTCATCATTCATTCGCTCCACATGACCGAAGCAACGTAAAATACCTTATCAAACCGTATCAAATTAATACTATCCATGAAGAAAACAAAATTAAAAAAAACGCATTTTAATAAGGATTTGTGCAACTTTACTTAATCTGCCATACTTATGGAAGCTTTTATAAGAAGAAAAAAAAAAATTTTCAACTTCAGATTAAAAAGAAATATTACTCATTCGACTCCAAATGTAATGTAGATTCACCAGTATTCGGGTTTTACTACGAGTTTTGTTACACCATGTATACTAGCTAGCCCGGCAGGTCTTCCGATAGGTGGAGTTTGATTTTGTTTGGTAAATTATCAAGATTCGCCGCACTTGTGTTTCAATGCAGTGCCCCATGCACCATCCTGTGCTTCTTACCAAGTCAGGTACACGTCCTGTATCCTTGACGTAGGATAAAAAGTGTGCCAGGACAGAGTGGAGTGGCGTTCTGTCTTCTCTGCCTACCCCTCCGGGGAAATGGCGCGGTGGTTGGTTAGTTATGATGTCAGGCTACTCTGTAGCTTCTCATTTATGATTCTAGACCCAGGTTCTTTGAAAGCTTAATTACAAAGAGTATGAACTATGCTACAATTCAGTTGAGTATTATTTTTCTATATAGGTACTCTGAACTTAGCGAAATTATTTCTTGAATGAAAAGGTCGCTGTATATGTGTATATGGTTCGTACATGACCATAATTCTTCGTACAATACCTCAGTTTATTATTACCAATCTTTTCAAGTCAGTATCCCATGGGAGTCGCAGATAATATAGGGGAATATTTTTCCTTTTACATTAGTATCAAATGAAAAACTTTAAGAATTGCTTTTCCACATATTTCATCATAATACCATATCCGCTCCCTATGTGGAGCATATGGAATCCACAAACTGCCTCCAGGCCAGGCGATCGGCCGCCAGCTCCCGTGCACCCTCCCAAGTCAAGTCCACGTCCCGCAGCTCTGACGCAAACTGCCGACGAGTTGTCAACAGTGGACGACCAGGACGCCGAGAACCTGATGCCTTGTAAAATAGGCAAGCATGGTTAAGGGTCTCGGGAGTATATGGCTTAGCCAGCCGAAACGCCTTCGCCGGATGACAGTAGATACTAAGGGTTGCTGTGTCCGTTGCTTCACCTATGTGTTCATTACAAAGTAAACCACCGCACACCTAAAATTCTTCTAAGACACTTATTCTCAACACTCAGAAGTCTGCTATCTTGGGCTCTGTTTAGGTGCCGCGATTTGCAGTCATAGAGGAGAACAGGTGTGATGCAGGCGGATTTTGTTTTAACCGAGTAAACATCCGATCTCCAGGCCATATATTATATTTATGTATTATATATTTTATTTATTTATTTAAAACTTCGTATACAATTAATTACATAGCCAGTGTACAAGGGCGGGTTTATTTCATTACTAGTATTATATATGCACAAACTCATATTACTACATTATCAAACAATTACTTCACTTTCGACGAATCACGCTTTATAATCGATAGTTGAATGAAAAATTATAAACAGTGTCTCATAGACCCATTACTCATAAAAAGTATTTAAAATTCATCTTCAAATTACGTTTTGCACACTTCATAATCGTTTTTTTATACATTTTCGGGATAGAGTAACTATAGATAGTTGAAGTGTCTCAGATAACCATTACTCATAATTTTTTTATCTGACTTTAAGTTAATATGATTAAGATTTCTGATAGAATAAACAGTGTCTCATAGACCCATCTCTGATTAAAACCATAATATAGAGTTCATCTTCAAATTATTACTAAACTTCATATTTTAACATATTGAATGCTATCAAAACTTCAAGATTTCGGACAGAGGGCAGCCATTTTCAGTGGCGTACCCGCTGTTTGCGAAACCCAGACCCACAGATCTACACCTTGAAGAGATGTCACTCCCCGCCACTGTCCACACGGCGGTCTAGTGGACCAGAAGAATTTTTTCGCAAGTAAAAGAAAAAAAATGAAAGTAGAAAAATTTCGACCCACTTTTATGGTGCTATAAAACACCCTTAGCACTTTGTAAAAATATACAACATTGTTTTTAACTTAACTTGCATTAGAAATTCACTTTTTTTTTTTTGCGTAATTCTTTTAATTTTTATATTCCGTTGTCTGTCAGGAGTTATTACTACAAAAAGAGATAAACTCTTAATATATGCACAAAATTATGAAAACAGGCCATCAATCATTTTTAGTTAGATTTTAAAACAATTGATTTATACAAAGTCTAAAGATGCCCGGTATCAGGGTAAAAGCGCCAACTGGTCAAATAAATAAAAATGAAAGACCAAGTAGTTTTATTTAACTTTTATTAGTTATTTTTAAATAATTAAATCATGGAATTCCACCAAGAGATAATATAAGTCAAAGGTGGTGTAAAAAAACTCTATGTACAAGCGAAAAATAGTGAATCTACGTCATATTTTGAGATGATTCTAAATAATATTTTTTTGCATTGATCCATAGTTTTCGAGAAAATTGAGAACGTAGAAATTATGCAAATGGTTATCAAATAGAATGTATTTAGTCAAATTGATACTATTCATAAATAAAACAAAATAAAAAACAGTATTTTAATTAAATTTGTGCAATTTTACTTAATCTGCGGTATTAATGAAAGCTTTTATGAGAAAAAATATTTTTTTGTTTCAAGCTCAGATTCGAGTCAATATGATGTAGATTCACCAGTTTTCGGGTTGTACATCGAGTTTCGTTACTCCATGTATAAGTCAATAAAAATATAAATCAAAATATCAAGTATTTTAAAAGCAATGTTGTAAATAAACCCACCTCAGTTGCGTTGGCTAGGCTAAAGTATCACGAAAATTAATTCATTTATTATCATAATTGCAAAAATTCGACTATAAATACTTCACGATCAGTATTCACGTAATATTATAAATTAAAACAAAAAAATAAATATTTGAAAGCAAATCTTTGTCATGTAAATTTAGTGTACAATAATTTTTCACTTTGTAATATTCACAGTAACTTTTTGCACATAACACGTATTTTTTGTGAATGAAATAAAAACAATATAGAATTTGAGACATTTATTTTTAGTTTAAACTTTTTTTATCAGTTTGAAAAAAAAACACGAATTTTTTTTGTTAAAATATTTTAAGATAGGTTTTGTTTTATAAGGCTTTTTTTTACATACGTTTTTTCCTACAAATTAACAAGATACGTGAATTTCTAGATATTACACAAATTTTTTTTTACGATTTTCAAAAAAATTCCATTTTTCTAGAAGCTGTATATTTTTAACAAGTGAAACATTGAAAATTCAAAATAAAAAAATATTAAAATGTACAGTTCACAAGAAAAAAGTGGGCTAAAGAATCTGTGCATATAGTTTCTTGTGCATTTTGCAAACTGTCCAGTATAAAGCGAAAACTCTTATAAAATATTGAATGGTCGGCGTGACGTTTAGTTGACATGGTAGTTAAGGTTTTTTAATGGAAACGTTTAAGTAGATATTGAAATTTAAATGCTTTTAAAAACGTAAAAAACAAATAACATATTTACATTATTAGCTATATTAACAATTTCCTGTGTGCAAACATAAAAGAATAACTTACGATCGCGCTTAATAATAGGGTTCTTCCCGATAACATGAATATCCTTGAAAACGCTATAAATATTTAAAGTGTATTTTTACAATTCCAACGATATAAAACACAATGATCAAAAATTTTGTTTTCATTTATAAATTCATGTTTTAAAAACACGAAATTAGGAGTGACTTTTAACGCCCGTTATTGGCTAATGACGTCATACCCGTCTACCGTGGAAGGCGTGAAATTCATTCCGTCGTGAGCGCCTATATCGCTGTGACGTCACACCGAATGCGCGCTAAATGGAGGATTTTGCGAGCGATTTGAAAAAGTGTTATTTCAAACCGCGCTAAAAAATTCATATGACATCGTAAAAAATAAAAAAAAAAAATTCCCTGTGATTTTTGTAATTTTGACAAAAAAAAATAATCGGGAAGAACCCAATTATATTGTACATATTTTGCGTGTTTTTTGACAGACTGCTCAGTTTTGTGAACAAGTAACTGTACAGTTTTCAGTCCCGTATAAAGCGCGCAATATTCCTCCAATATATTTAATTTTGCAGAAGTGTCAAAATAAATTATGTTGGAGTAACACAGATCACTGCAGCTAAAATGCATCTTCTGAAAAATTATAATTTTAAAGTTGATGCTTTTTAGTCCTAGGGTGCAGAAATATTTGAGTAAAATTTTACTTGTGGGTTACAGCTCTTTTTCAGTAAACTTTTGTTACGAAATTAAAGTTGATAAAGCTTTACCTACTTATGTAACTCATCCGTTTGTATGACTATTTAACTTACGCCATTTTGCCCCGCATCTGGTAAAGTCAAAGTGTAAGTATTGAAGTTAGTTCTATATAGTTCTAAGATATTTCTCAAAACAGTCTAACTTTATAAATTCGTCATTCTGTCACTTTCTCTCTCTCTCTTAAACCCGTTTCTCATTCTGGGTCTAAAACGCAATGGCTCTCAACATTTGAAAGATAAATTAATAAATCATTTTAATGATACGGTATAAAAATACGGATAGGTTAAAAACATACAAAAAAATTGATTTCGTAAGTATTAAAAAAAAAACAACGGGAAAAACAAGCAAACAATTTATTTTATTTTTAAAAAAAACTTATTAATATTACCTGGACCTTACTTGGGAGGATGCGCGGGAACTGGCGGCCGATCGCTTGGCTTGGAGGAAGTTTGTGGAATCCATTATGCTCCACTAGGGAGCGGATATGAAGACGATGATGATGATGATGATGACTTCTACTACAAACAAAGGGGTAGAATTACTAATATCCCTATCACTGTAAATTTGGGCCAGCTCCTTGAGCAGGCTGGGGTGAATGTGTTTATGACAATCTTAGAGCCGAGACAGTGATAGGGGCAATGAAAGCATTTTTGGTCGCGTATTTAACCTTCTTTTCTTCCGCTTTTTCCAGTTAAATCTGAATCTATTAAATTTCGCAGATTAGCTTTAAAAAATCGGTAGAGTTGTGCTGGACTGAAAAAAGACTCAATAGTCTTTAAAACAGTTTAGGGAAAGGGTGGGGCTTTCCCTTCTACTATTTTCCCTTATTTCACACCTAATGATGCATAGGGCACTGTTCTACACCAAGTACAGTAAATCTTGATAATTTGTTACATGTAGGCAGGATCATTTCAAACTATGATAAAAAAATAAAACTCGGATATTACTGTTACAATGCAGTTTATTCTGTATACTTGGCGACACGGATGTTTCGGGCTCGATTCCCGGTGATATCACATAAATCAAAAGTACTTTTTCTCAACTTTGATTGTTTGTTTGTTTGTTTGTCTGTTCCAATAGTAATTGAGGTGGTTAAATAAAATAAAAAATACCTACATATGTATACAGCCTTTTATAACTGATATCTATAATATATTATTGGCCATCTTGTAGTGTAGTGGTGAGCGCTTTGGGTTACCATACAAGGTCGCGGGTTCGAATCCCGCATAGTATTCCCCTTAGCTTCTGAATTTTAAAAAATCAATGTGGAATTCCACAAGAAAACATCATGTAAACCTGATCATCTTGCCTTCATGTAACAAATTATTAAGATTCACTACATTAAGTGTACCTATGCAGTGCCCTATGCACCATTGTTTATTTATTTATTAAAAACTTCATGTTTAATAACATAGCAAGTGTATAAGGGGGGCTTATTTCTTTTAAGCAATATCTTCCAACTAATTCTGAGTTATTTTATTGATAAGCTTTTTATTGGTGGGAAGATGCTTAAAAATTACGTTGAATTATTTACAAGATTAATACACTAAAATATGCCATCGGAAAATGGAATAGAGGTATAAAAGAAAGGGATAGGAAAGAGGATGAATAAAGGATGTTTTTTCAAGGATTTAGTAGAGGTAGTAACCATTGCGTGAGGATAAGGGGAAAAAGTAGTAGTAGTATGAAGAATTTATTTTTATTTTGAAATATTTAGTTTTATTTTGAGAGCCAGTGGTTTCAAAAGACCTTTCGTTGATAAACGATCGCCAAAATCGCTTTCGCTAAAATCTCAAATCTGGGACTATGAAAACTTTGGTTTTAATACAAACTTTGGGAAGTAAGGGGTTTTGACAATGTCAAACTTTTAATTGTATCAGATGATCGCAAATTTTGCCCATTATTTAGTAAAATAAACAAAAAAACTTATTCCATTTTCTTCTAATCTTAACTTTCAATTAACAAACGTGACTGGGTTTAATAATTTTTATTTGTTTTTTATTGAAATCCCGCGTAATATTTTTTAATTCAATTACTCAAGGCCAAACCAGAGTAAGAAATTTAACTGTTTTGAAAATCACATTCCTGATTTACTGACTTCCAAAAAGGATTGAAAAAAATTATCATATTTACTCTAGTAAACTATTTTCTATAGTAATAAGTAAGCAGATTTGTGAAAAAATGAATGGATTCAACGAAAAAAAATAATAATAACAAGAACACAATTTTTTTGCCTTTTTTTTAATGTATTACTGTTAGTAATTCAAGATTATATAATAGATTTTTATAATGTGACTTGTTAAATTTTTTTGACAGAACTTTTTTTTAAATAAAATATTGGTATTACAGCCCCTTATTTTTTTATGCCGTCCCTACATGCATAATTTTTGACGTTCTTATTTTAAGTAATGCTTTAATCTTTGAAATAAAATGTTATTCGATTCCAAAATTCAAATTCGAAATTTAAGATTCGTACGTCATAATTTACCGCCAAACTCTTTTGCAAGCAGAATCGATAATCATCGATTTTATCTTCAGAGCAAAATGTTCCCAGCACTTTCGTGTTCTTTTTTAAAACTGAGGGAAAGTCGACGCTTTTTAACGCAAAAGGTCATGGCCAAATGTTTTGAAAAACCCGATAAAAAGCTTGAAGAAAGATAAGTATAATATATTCAGATTTTAAAAAAGCATACAAGTAGATAGATTGTACAATGTACATACTCAAATATAATCCGCAAAATTTAATAGATTCAGTTTTAACTGGAAAAAGCGGAAGAAAAGAAGGTTAAAAATCGGAGTTGTGCTGAACTGAAAAAAGACTCAATAGTCTTTAAAACAGTCCAGGAAAAGGGTGGGGCTTACACTATGCATACAACAAAAATTGTTAGCGAGTATTTTTATACGGATTTACTGAGAAAATTGTATTTTCTAATTTTTTAAAAATAATATCGATCGATCCAACGAAGATGATAAATTTGGATGGAATTTGTGTATTTGTATTAAGAGCCATGTAAATATCTAGATACCCACATTACCTTTCCAAACTTCTCGTCTCTGTTATATCAGCTGTTATCAGATTTTCTAATGTAAATAAATGCAAGCGCATTATAGGTAAATATTCCAGTTTTATCTATAAGTCTCAGTAAATTCACATCCAGTTCATCCACATGCTCCACAGTTCGCACAGTTTACACCCGCGCGGTCAAAATACTTTTGACATCCTTTTTATATTTTTTTCGGATTCATGTTAAAAAACACTATAGGTAATATAAATTATTCTTAAATACACGAATTAAACATTAGACCATATTTTTATTTGTTAAAAAGAAAAGCAAAAGTGTTCATACGAGATAGTGAATTATTCCATTATCCCCAATCAAATGAATTTAATATCATGTGCATTAATAAATTTTAATCAAAGCAAACTTAAATTTGGAATAATTTATCGTAAAAATTGTCGAATAAATTTAAACTATTTTCTTTAATATAAGAGTAGAAGGTGCGTAAAATCTGTATCTCAGAATAGATTTGAATTTAGAATCGAACAATAAAAAAGCCAATTTTACAGATGTCCAATCTATTTTCAAGTCTGTAAATCGGTGTTTCTGTCATAAATACAGATATAAAATGATATTTCTATAACTAGAATAAGACAGTAAAATGCCAAATGGCAAATCTTGTAATAAAATTGTATTTTGACAAACAATATTTTAATAAAATAAAATTGATTTTATGTATGCGAACGTATTAAGATTTATGGATTTTTAAGGACAATGTTTTTAGGCAATTCGCTAAATAATTAGATACGTAATGGGTTACAATAACGTAAAACACATCGCCTGTACTGCGATCATAAATGATTGATTTCGATGAGTTTATCGACAGAAACGATAAAAATAGTTTTTTAGCTTGGAAACAAATTCAATCATTTTATGACGAACTTACCTTTTTATCAAAGAACGTCTATGCTGTTGGTATTACAGCCCCGTGTAAGTTTTTTTATGCGTCATGGGACAAAACATGCATAATGTTTTTTGACGTCTTATTTTAAGATTAATGCTTTAATCTTGAAATAAAATGTTATTCGATTCCAATTCAAATTCGAATTTAAGATTCGTACGTCATAATTTACCGCCAAACTCTTTAAATCGCTTTCGCTAAAATCTCAAATCTGGGACTATGAAAACTTTGGTTTTAATACAAACTTTGGGAAGTAAGGGGTTGTGACAATGTCAAACTTTTAATTGTATCAGATGATCGCAAATTTTGCCCATTATTTAGTAAAATAACAAAAAAACTTATTCCATTTTCTCTAATCTTAACTTCAATTAACAAACGTGACTGGGTTTATAATTTTTATTTGTTTTTATTGATATCCCACGTAATATTTTTAATTCAATTCTAAACCTGAGTAAGAAATTTAACTGTTTCGAAAATCATATTCCTGATTTATTGACTTCCAAAAAGGATTGAAAAAAATATCGTATTTACTAGAAACTATTTTCAATAGTAATAAGTAAACAGATTTGTGAAAAAGTGAATAGATTCAACGAAAAAAAAATAACGAGAACACAATTTTTTTGTCTTTTTTTCAATGTATTACCGTTAGTAATTCAAGATTATATAATAGATTTTTATAATGTGACTTGTTAATTTTTTTGACAGAACTTTTTTTTGTAAAAAATAATGGTATTACAGCCCCTTATTTTTTGATGCCGTCCCTACATGCATAATTTTTGACGTTCTTATTTTAAGTAATGCATTTATCTTTGAAATAAAATGTGATTCGATTCCAAATTCAAATTCAAATTTAAGATTCGTACATCATAATTTACCGCCAAACTCTTTTGCAAGCAGAATCGATAATCATCGATTTTATCTTCAGAGCAAAATGTTCCGCACTTTCGCGTTTTTTTTTTAAAACTGAGGGAAAGCCGACGCTTTTAACGCAAAAGGTCATGGCCAAATGTTTTGAAAAAACCGATAAAAAGCTTGAAGAAAGATAAGTATAATATATTCAGATTTTTAAAAAGCATACACGTAGATAGATTGTACATACTCAAATCTAATCCGCGATATTTAAAAGATTCAGTTTTAACTGTAAAAAGCGGAAGAAAAGAAGGTTAAAAATCGGAGTTGTGCTGAACTGAAAAAAGACTCAATAGTCTTTAAAACAGTCCAGGAAAAGGGTGGGGCTTACACTGTGCATACAACAAAAATTGGTAGCGAGTATTTTTATACGGATTTACTGAGAAAATTCTATTTTCTATTTTTTTTTAAATAATATCGATCGATCCAACGAAGATGAGAAATTTGGATGGAATATGTGTATTTGTATTAAGAGCCATGTAAATATCTAGATACCCACATTCCCTTCCAAACTTCTCGTCTCTGTTATATCAGCTGTATCAGATATCAACTGTAAATAAATGCAAGCCCATTATAGGTAATATCCAGTTGTATCTATAAGTCTCAGTAAATTCACATCCAGTTCATCCACATGCTCCACAGTCGCACAGTTTACACCCGCGCTGTCAAAATACTTTTGACACCCTTTTTATATTTTTTTCGGTTTCATGTTAAAAAAAACACTAGGTATAATATAAAGTATTCTTAAATACACGAAAAAATCATTAGACCATAATTTTATTTGTTAAAAATAAAAGCAAAAGTGTTCATACGAGATAATGAATTATTCCATTATCCCCAATCAAATTAATTTAAAATCACGTGGATGTACGTATTTTTAATCAAAACAGACTTGCATTTTTAATAACTTATAGGAAAACTTATCGAATAAATTTAAATTTAGAACTATGCATGTTTGTCTTTAATATAAGATTAGTAGGTGCGTAATATCTGTATCTCTGAATCTGAATAGATTTGAATTTGGAATCGAACAATAAAATAGCCATTTTACAGATGTCCAATCTATTTATAACCTGAAAATCGTTATATTTGAGTCTGTAAATCGGTGTTTCTGTCATAAATACAGATATTAAATGATATTTCTATAACCTAGAATAAGACAATAAAATGCCAAATGGCAAATCTTGTAATAAAATTGTATTTGACAAACAATATTAGCGATAATAAAATTGAATTGATTTTATGTATGCGAACGTATTAAGATTTATGGATTTTTAAGGACAATGTTTTTAGGCAATTCGCTAAATAATTAGATACGTAATGGGTTACAATAACGTAAAACACATCGCCTGTACTGCGATCATAAATGGTTTTCGATGAGTTTATCGACAAACGATAAAAATAGTTTTTTAGCTTGGTAACAAATTCAATCATTTTATGACGTACTTACCATGTTATCAAAGAACGTCTTATTCTGTTGTATTCAAGAGGAGTACTGAGTCTAGAAAAAAAATGTATAAGGCACATTCGTGTAAGTATCTGACCTATACATACATCATGGGACAAAGTTAACAGAGGCACAATTTTTTTTTTTTGTGCGGAAAATTAAGATAATAAAATAAAAACTGGTTAACTCTTTTATAACTACTTAATTGTTTTTATCTAGCTGCATCGTCAGTTATTCTGAAAATTTAAAAAAATAAAAAAATAATGGCTTTCCAGTTTTTTTTTCATGGATTTCTTTTTCAAAGATGTATAGTTTGATGTATAAGCATGCCATTAATTTTTGGAAGCTTTATGATTTTTAATAAATCTGGAATATCAATTTCAAAACACAAAAATTTCTAACGCTAGCCTCAGGTATGCTTGCTCCGGAATGACTGAAAAGCTATTGAAATATTTCAGCATTGAAGTTTATGTTTATTCAGGTCAATGAATATTTTTATGCAGTTTTTTTACTTTGAAAGCCTTTTCGGTTTTACTTTTAGTACTTGTGAAATACGAAGTTTTATTAATTTCCTCATCATAACAAGAGTTTTCCATGGTTAAAGTATATCTCTATAAATTATTTCATGCACATTAAAGATTTTTTTTTTAAAAAGTCGGTTTACGGACGATAATTTTACATGATAATGTCATAAGAAAACATTGATAAAAAAATTGCATACTTTTATGAATTGAATTGAATTATTATTATTTTGTATAATACAAAGCAGGAGTTAATTAAAAATTACATTTTTTTATTTATAAATTAACATTTTTTTTGTTTTTTCTTCTTGTGTGCTGCTGCTGTCTCCCTTCTACTCGGACGCATCGGCAGATGGAGTGGAAGAGAGATAGACGCGTCACAAGCCGAACGCTTTGGCCGATCGTGCCTCTCTATCGCTTGTTCCGCGCTCTCGCTTGCACACTCGGCTCAGGTGGAACGTGACAATGAGTCATGCTTTTTCGTGTGTGCAGCCGGCGTTCATCGATTTATTAGACGTTATCACGTCAAAATCTGAATTATTGATTGCTTTCTTTTATTTTATGGAACGCAATGAAAATAAATTAGTATATCCAAACATAATTTTTTGTTATATTTTGAATTTACTTTGTGATAGCTGTTTCCCCTTGTCAGGGCACTTTCTAATTCGTGCCGTAACTATTAAAATAAGCAGTTGAAGTTTTATATCAATTATTTTTCTCTAGTATTTTTCTCCACTCACTTCTTATGAAGTTCATGAAATCGGTGATAATGGGCTTGTAAACAAAAATTTTCTGTGAATGTAGAAAAATTTTACAAAAAATCACAAGATTATCGGTGCAATCCGTTTATAAATCGGACGATTAACAACGGAGATACAATAATAGAAATTTTCATTTTTGTAAAGATTTTGTGTGAGCGATGACGTCACCAGATGTTAACGGAATAGAAACTATAAATTATTTTATCTCGCTTGTTAATTATCCGACTTACGAACGGATTGCACTGCTGGTTTTGTGATTCTTTGCTTTATTTTTCCTCGTTCACAGAAAATTAAGACTTGAACCAATGAAAATGACTAATACGCACTTTTTACGGTACTGAAATCTGCACAGTTTCTTGTTCAGAAAACAGTAAAGTTTATTTTTTTAAATAAACTGTACTGAAAACAGTACACCTCAACAGGCCAGGAGGCCCAAAAACAGAGGGGAACAACGTCACAAACACCCAGGCTTGAGAAAAATCACTTTTGATTTTTTGAGTTCTCACCGGGAATCGAACCCGGAACCTCCGTATCGTGAGTCCAGCGTCTTAACCATTACGCTACGGAGGCCGCCGACTTTATACAGGATAGTTTGTCAACAGACACGCTAAATATGTCTACTTTTAAGCGTAATCGTAAGATCGTATGTTTACACACAGAAATTTGTTAATATGGCTAATAATGTAAATATATTACATGTTTTTAAGGGTTTAAAAACATTCTAGATATCAATATCTACTTAAACGTTTACATAAAAATATATTAAATATCATGTCAACCAAACGTCGCGTCAACCATTTAATATTCTATACAGTTTTCGCTTTATACGAGACAGTTTGCAAACTGCACAAGAAACTGTACAGTTTTCTGTCCCGTATAAAGAGCCCTTAAGATTGCAGAATCGATGTATTTTCTCGGGTCGCTTAACTTTGTACATTGAATGTAAGACAGCTTACTAAGCAACTCAAAATATTAACAATGTTTTAAAAAAGATTCTTATTATAGATAATGTTATAGATAGACTATTATGATTGACAGATTTTAAAAGGTGCTTGACTATGGAGCGAATTTTAGTTCATAGAACAAACACCTAACTCCTTCCAGAATCAGTGTATAATATAGGTGGTACTACGCTTAAGTATGGCTAGTTTATAAAATAGAGTCGTTAATTTAGGTTTTCTATGATTTTCAAAAAAGATCATAAATTCTAAATTTAAATAGATTAACGACGTTTAGTGCGATGAATTATACTTTTTGACTGCAAAATTGTAGATTTTGTACTAAAAATACAAATAGAAAAATTGAATACTAACATATTTGTTACAAATTATGTAATGAAGTTTACATTTATACATTGGGAATCACTTGATTAAGACAAAGCACATTTTTTTAACAACTGATTTTTATTCAGTTTCTGAGCCATTTTACAAAATATTGAAATAGTCATTTTTTTTACTAACCTGTACATTATTTTTTTTTAAATTGTCGGAAAACGAGTATGTATTTATCTTTACATGAAATCTAAACAAATCTATTTCATTAAATTATCGCAAAAGATTTTATGAAACTATTACTGTTGTCAATAAATGTTATTTTTATTACTATTATAGATAAATAAGATGGTTACCAAGATCCATTTTCACATAATATTCTTATACTATCGTAAGCGTCTAATCTAAACTAACCCCGACTCACAAAGGCTTGGAAAAACATGTATGCGGTGATAAGTTGGGTGCGGATGATTGACCAAAAATATAGATTATCTATGGTTTGTCAAGAAAATTATACAAAAACAACATTAAAACCGACGAGACGCCGCGTTTTTAATCAAAATTCTGCTTTTAAACTGATATTATTGATTATTTTCGTGAAAAGTTTGAGCGTTTCCGGTAATCTGTCAAAAAAAATGCTGCGTCTCGTCTGTGATTGGCTAATGCGCGCTGTATCCGGTTCGCCATTTCCAAAATGGCCGACCAGTTTGACAGATCGCGAGTGTAATGGTCGTGTGAATTGATATACGCAGGTGTTGCTGTTAGATTCTAGAAAAAGCAAAAGAGTCACTGTGGAAGGACGAAGAGAAACTGTGAATCGCAACATGGCGTCTCCTGTAAGACTAATTCAAAAACAAAAAAATCAATCGCTGTTTGCTTTCGAACCGAACAACGGACGTTTGAATTTCCAAAAAGATATTATTTTTACAGTATTAATCTGAGAGTGAAGCTGTTATTGTAAATGCCACCGTTTTTACTGAACACGTCAAGAGAAAGATAGATTGTCTAATAAAATGCGCCTTCACCAAATCACTATTGAAAAAGTAGCTTGAACTTGAACTTGGGTCCTTCTAATAATGGTCAGATGCTCTGCGCACTAAGCTAAACGACCTTTAACGAATGCCTATCGCAATAAAAAGGGGATTTCCTATCTTTCTATTGACGTGTTAATAGATATTTATAATCGTATCTGCGTTTTTTGAAAATAAGCTTATTTATTTAGATTAGATTCATTTATTTAATTATGTTTATTTATTTTGTAGCAACAACAAAAAATGCAAAATTGTCGTGTTGTAGCATTGATTTTTTTACCACTCAAAACCAAATGTTACCTGGTGTGGATATTCGGTAATAAGCGGAATGGGGAATGTTTTAATACGTCAAGTGCCCACTTAACCCAGCCAATGAGAGGTTATAAGCCCTGTAAACGCTTCATCTCTGTAGAGATATAAAAATCATAATATACCTACTCCCGTCATGGGAAAAATCCAGATTTGTGTGCAAGTATTTGAACACACTCAAAAATATTGTGAAATAAAATTTTCTTTGTACCTACAACATAATGGCGTCATTTTCAAATGTAATCTTAAACATACAGCCTTTTAAAATTTACAGATTAGTAGAACTATGCGTGCTATTTATTACAGCGATTAATTTTACCACTTTAATTTTCGAAACGCAAATGTATAAAATGTATTATTATGTTAGGACGCCATTTTGTTTCTAACAGAAATTAATGTTACCAGAGGAAGCAAACAGCATAAATTTAAAATTGCTTCAGGCGTAGTAAAAATACAAAAATAAAAATAATTTCTAATAACTGCTGTAAAAAAATAATAGTCTAGTACGTACATACATAAAACTTACTTTAATATTAAAATGAAGTTTTTTTCATACATCATTACACAAAAACTGTAATTTGTTTATTACCACCGTTTTGTACGTATGTTTTGGGTATATTTTGTTTTCAAGTAATTTTGCGGTTTCAGAATAATAAATATTTATACTTTTCGTAATTTTATACGATTATTAGATATTTACATTTTATGTTAATTTTCTGTTTAATATGTAAACAAATTACCCGCTATTCAAAGATTAAAAAATATTATCGCTTTAAAAAATTTGTTAAAACAGCTTCTTGTTTTATTGTGCTTTAAAACTAGCTACATACTACATTAAATTGAATTAATACTTTTTACTGTAACAATAATCACGTAGAACGAGAAACATATTTTAAAAAAACATACATAAGTAGCAACATTAACATAATCAATGTTACCAACAAGAAAATTAACGAAATCAATGTTACCAAAAAGAAAATTAACAAAATCAATGTTGCAAACATGAATAACAAGCCAAGTGGTCATTTGCCTACGAGGGGCGATTATTTCTGGCTTTTTGGGGCATTAAACACTCGTTAGG